>JAVQJF010004154.1:0-18430 GCA_036023855.1 Gadopsis marmoratus
TGGGTCAGAGCATCTCCAACACTGCAGCTCTTGTGGGGTGTTCTGGTCTGCAGGGGGCAGCACCTACCAGAAGTGGTCCAAGGAAGGAGAACCAGCTGAACCGGAGACAGGGTCATGGAGAGAGTGAGCGGCCAAGGCTCACTGATGGTCGTGGGGAGCGAAGGCTGGCCCGTGTGGTCCGATCCAACAGAAGAGCTTCTGTAGCTCAAACTGCTGAAACAGTGATGCTGGTTCTGATAAAAAGGAGTCAGAACACACAGAGCATCCTGAACATCCCATGATGTCTGGATGTTACGGCTGATCGGTGTAGTTGCCATTAGCAACCTTGCAGAGGGTTGGCGGACAGGGGTGTGGTGACCTCATTCAGTGTTTATTTGCTACGTGTGAGATGCTGTGTGTGTGTGTGTGTGTGTGTGTGTGTACATGTGTGTGTGTGCGTGCGTATGTAAAGTGGGAGGAGCTTACAGACGGCTTCGTTGATCCCCGACAGCGCAGCAGTGACCTCACCGGCTTGCTCCAGACGCACTGACTGGTCCAGCAGAAGCTCCGCCTCCGACACACAGCGGTCGAAGCTGTCGCCTTTACCTGCAGGACACACACACCAAATATTTCTGACGGGTGTAGCCAGAGGTGCAGCAGTTTGTTGTTGATGAATTCTTTAAATGGAGTGACGTCAACCTGCAGACGACTGACTTAACACAACACTAGTTGCTGCATACAACTGCATTAAACACATTGTAAATAAAAGGTTAACTAGTCTACTTCACATGTTAAATTCAGTCTTGTTCAAATAAAAGCCGGGTCTCCAGTAACGGCCGGGTCGTGTGGTCGACACGAACAAATAAAGGCCGGGGGGAAAAAGACAAGGGTGGATAGACTCCCAGTGGATGTCATAGTGTGTATTTCCATCACTTTAATTAAATAAATTGTTTAATTAAATAAATTGTCAACACTGCTCTGGATTACTCATCTAACATCTAAAGTGTTGTTATCTGACATAACTGGGAAGTTTGCAAGTCAATGTGTTTTCCACAGCACGTTTCCTGCAAATGTTTCACAATTAAAGCCTTGTTAAGAAGTGAAAGGTGTGGGTTTGAGCATCAGTCAAGACTTCACGGACTCTTTGTCTGTAGAGAGAAGTTAAGGAACTGATTTGGTGCTGATGGACAGGACGATGAAGGCAAACCGAAAGAAAGGGAAGGACGACAAAACAACTTCAAAATATCAACCGACTCACTACTTCAGTTTCTGAATCGGAGATTGATCTGAGCGAATCCTGTTATGAAACCTGCACCATGAGCTGAAAAAACCTCCAGTACTACAAACATAATGCGCAAACACTCGTTATTACTGTGTAGGTCATTCTCTTTGTGTGTCTGCTGACTCGGACCTTTCAGCTGCTCAATGAG
Organism: Gadopsis marmoratus; assembly: GCA_036023855.1. NCBI lineage: Eukaryota > Metazoa > Chordata > Actinopteri > Centrarchiformes > Percichthyidae > Gadopsis > Gadopsis marmoratus. Next base: position 1,410 of record JAVQJF010004154.1, read on the forward strand.
GAACATTCCTGTTGTCACACACGCACACGCACGCACGCACACGCACACACACACACACACACACACACACACACACACAGTGTTGGAGTGAATCCACTTCCTCCTGTTGATGTTACTGTGAATAAAAGGTTTTTAAAAAAGTCTACTTTCAGTGAGCCCCAACGCAAAGTCCCAAGATGCATTGTTAACACTTTAGTTACATCTATATATTAAGTGTGTGTGTGTGTGTGTGTGTACCCTGGATCTGCAGCTGGTCCAGGTCCAGGTACTTGCTGGGTCGGGGGTTGAAGCCGAGCGCCGCCTCCCTCTCCTTGTCTTGACGTCGCTGCTGCTCCTCCTCCCTCGCTCTCCTCTGCACCTCCTCCTGCAGCTCGTCCAGCTCGCTGCGGCCTGCAGAGGGCACTGGTCAACACACACGGATCAAAACCTGTCACCTAAATTGTCTCTTTGGCTGACGTCAAGATGGAACCAGAGTCTTTCAAGTGAGAGTTTAATCAAGAGCATGCTCTTTTGGTTTGAGAGAATACTTTAATTCCATGTTCAGATTTTGTAACTCTCTCTCTCAAAGCTGCTTGAACTGTGATCTGTTGTTGCTTGTGCAGATTTCTTCTGTGCACTTGTGGAATTTCTGCTAATGGATTTTTTTGTGCAACGACCGTATCAAAACTCCCCAACCAATAGGATGCCAGCTGCAGTGTCAACCAATGAAATGATCATTACGTGAGCTTTACTTCTTACAGCGTCCCACACGGGCGGTTACTCTTTCACTGGGTTCATCCACTCGCACTCCACGATTTTATATATATATATATATATATATAATATACTTATAATATATATATACTTCTTTTGCTATAATACTTATTATACTGTATACCAGCGCCCATACAGTTTATTTTACGATCGCGGCTACATGTAGTAGTAGCCATACAGGACGGGGGCCTGTGATGAAAACCACGTCACCTTCATGATTCAGGAGAGTAGCGATGATATAACCCGAGTCGTGTCAGTTCTACAGTTCACGTTCAATAAAATAAACTATTTTTTTGAGTGAGTCGTAATGTACATTTTACAATTACTATCTATACACTTTGTATATGAACGTGGTTAATTTTGACCTGGTTAAAGTTCCACACAAATCATTTACATGTGTAACAATATACAAATGACCAAAGTGGACAAAATAAGCCGTTTCCCAGCTGAGTGCCAATGTCGAACCTTTGACTTTATAAAACAATGAACAGTCTGCAGCACAGCAATAATGTGAGTGTTGGTAACTGTTTCTATATTAGCTATATGGTGAAGATATACGTGACTTATCTGACTCAGTTATAAAGTGAATACTGTCACTAACAGCCATTTAAAGTGAACTTACGTGGCAGCTGAACACAGAATCCCTCATCTGTCTGTTTCGCTCACTAATGTTCATTTTCTTGGCACAAAGATAGCTATTTTAATTATTACCTAGCAATTAGCTAGCGTTAATGAGCCACAACATTACTCACTCATTTTGTCAGCCTTCTTCAAACCCCTCTCGACGTCGTCACGTTTGTCTGTCGTGCTTTTGCCCTGTTAAACCTTCCGTTTACTATTTAATAAGTTACGCTCTTCTTCTTCTTTTACAGCAGTTGGAATCCAGCTTATTGGTGCTTTACCATCTGCTTCTGCTCCGGAGTGGGTGAACAGGCAATAGACTTAAATGAATAAAAGTCAGAAATCTGACTTTGATCCCAGAATTATGACTTTAATTTCTAATTCTCTTTAATTTTAAAGCTAAACTAAGTCAGATTTCTGACTTTAATCTCAGAATTCTGAACTTTATGAGCAGAATTCTGACTTTAAATCAGGACAGAATAAAAGTCAGATTTCTGAGGATAGATCAGAATTCTAAAAAAATAAAAATAAATTCATACGTGGCCCTAATCCTCTTCCGTAAATTTCCGACATTTTTGTTGCGCAATGCGCCAAAATGAACTACTTGCTCTCAGAGACGAGTAGCTCCTGCTAGAACATAACAAAGCAGTTCAGTGAACGATTCACTCATGATGTTCAGCGGATCGCTGGACAACAAGGTCCACCAAAGTCCGTTTTTTACTTTTAATGGTGTTGAACATAATCGTGCTGAAAAGTGCTCTATTTTCAGTGTCAGGTTGATACACAGTGAAGGTCTGTGTGCTGTGGTACATGACGTTATTGACTGTCGGTAGTATTCCACTTAAAACGGTCTGTGACTCGTGTTGCACCGACAGCACAGTCACAGTTTGTGGCAACTAGAATCAGTTTATGCAGGTGGGGAGTCTGTCGGTGCGACACGAGTCACAGGCCATTTAAAGTAGAATACTACTGACAGATAATGTTATATAGCACAGCACCCAGACCTGCACTCACTATTGGAACAACATAGCGGAGCGCTACAGAGCCAATATTAGCTGTGTAAGCTAGCTGAGACAGAATAGAGCACTTTTCAGCAGGAAAGTTCAGTTTAAGCTCGGAGGGAACTACAAGACAAGGTTACAGCTACACTGAGGCAGACTGAGGCAGAATGAGGCAGACTGAAGCAGAATGAGGCAGAATGAGGCAGACTGAAGCAGAATGCTTCATGTGTGCAGGATGCATTAAAGAAAAGAGGCAGACAGGCGGTTACCGCTTCTGTTTTAGCCAACATTAGAAAGCTAATAGCTCAATGAGCTGACGTGGTTGATTCATAACATTCTTGCCAGCATACAAAGTATGGTCGATTAAAACAATATCACAAAAAGGTTGGTTCCAGAAAAACAGCATTAAAGTAAAAAACGGGTCTTGAGGTCCTTGACTTTAGCGATCCGCTAACCTCCCTCTCCTGAGTCATGAAGGTGATGTTTTCCTCACCGGCCCCATGTAGCTACATGTAGCTATGATCGTGAAATAAACAGTACGGGTGCCGGTATATGTTATATTAATATTGTTGCACAAAAAAATCCGAGCAGAAATTTCACAAGTGCGCAGAAGAAATCTGCAACAACAGATCCGACTGCAAGCAGGTGATATTTGTTGCCAGTGCAGGGTTTTCAGAGAGTGTTACAAAATCTGAACATGAAATGAATAAAGGATGCTGTCAAACCGACGGAGCTTGCTCTTGATTAAAAATAGGAATATCGCTCCATAAGACAACCACAACACACACACAGTGTCATACCGAGGCTCCCCCTGCTGGAAGAGCTGAGCCCCTGCAGCAAAGCTCCACTGCTCTTCGACCTGATGTTCCTCCATGATGGTCCTGAGGAAGAGGAGGACGACGACGAAGGCTTCTTCATGACACACTCCCTGATGAAGAGATAGGACAGACAGACAGACAGTCAGTCATCAGCTGACTGACTTTCGTCTCTCTTTCTTTAAATTGCTGTTCTCCTGGACAGACGTGAGGTCATCTGAAAAACAGCCGAGCCAATCAGCTACAAGGGCGTGAACAGGTCGCCTTCCTGTGCCTGATGAGATGAACGCAGCTGCACCCAACGACGCCTTTCATGATCATTGATTTTGTTGATTATTTCTCATTATACATGTTTAGACTTTTCAATCTTAAGATCCATCGCAGCGTTCCAGAGTCCGTTATGACGACACAAAGTGATTGGAGGTTTTAACAAAACGATTTAAACCACGAACCGACTTATTGATTAGTCGACGAATCATTTCGGCAACACACATTTAATGAAGGATAAAGATCATAAATACTGAAAACTAAAGAACGGATCTCGGGGGACAAGAAGAACTGGATCAGGAGCTCATGTGCCCTCACCTGTCTCCCAGGTTCAGGTCCAGGCTGACCGGGCTGCTGCTGTTCCTCTCGCTGCTCTCGTATCCGCTCTCCATCCTCTGGATCAGCCGGGGGGCAGGAGGAGGTGGTGGTGGTGGAGGAGGAGGAGGCAGCACTGCATCTCCTGCACTTCCCTTTAAACCTCCTTCTCCATCTCCTCTGTGGCTGTTGGAGGTGGTGGGGAGGGTCCAGGAGGAGACCGGCCTGGCAAACTTGACCTCCTCCTGGGCCAGAAAGGGGGCATCTGCTCCCTCGGAGGCCGGAGCTCTGCAGTCGTCGAGCAGGGAGGCTCCGAGCGGACTGTACCCCGCCTGCCTTCGCCTCTCGCGGGTGAAGATGCTGTCGATGTTGAGCACCTCCCTTCGTGGCCTCCATGCTGGCCGGTACCTCCCTGCCCCCCCCGAGCAGCTGGACTTGGACTCGCTGCTGGTGCTGTCGGCCTCCCAGTCGTGGAGTTTACTGGAGGAGGAGCAGGGAGGCGTAGTGTTGCCAGGGTGGTGCTGTTGGCGGTTGGTGGAGGTGGTGACTTCAGAGAGGACAGCAGCCGGTAAAGATGAGGAGGAAGAGGAGGAGAGCGGTCGGTTGTGGATGATGTTGCTCATGGTCTCCTTGAAGTCTCGGAGGCGACTGGTTGAGGATGAGAAGGAGGAGGAAGGTTTGGGGAGGTGACGAGGAACCTGCTGCTCCCTTAACGTCTCTCCTGAGGGGAGGGAGGAGAACAGAGGACGGGACAGGAGGGCGAAGTGAGAACGTGAAAAGGAAGGAAAAGAGGATACGAGACGGAGGGTGAGGAAGAAACGAGTTGAAAAGGACAGATAAAAACGAGGGAAGAGGAGAAAGAGGAAGAGAAAAGAAATCAAGGGGAAGTAAGATGAATGATTTAACATGAGTGACAACTAAAATGTGATGAGAGCAACAGAATAAATCACAGATCTGTGCATCGATTCCCACAGAGAAGCACAAAGAACAGAAAGTAACTAAATAAAATAAGATCAAACCAGTCGGTGTCATAAACTGCAACAACTCCAACTTTTTGTCAACATCGGAGCCCGACAGATATATTGGATCAAACGTTTAACAGGCTGCAGCTTTATGTGTTTGAATCTGGTTCCTAGTAAAGTTCCTGTGTAACATTCGCTCGGTAAACGTGGTCTCGGCTCTCCAGGGATCCTTCTCAAACCGTTACGTTGTGTGTTCATTAATATTGGCTGATATTTAATGTTATCGTGCTTTTTTAAACTCAGATATCAGCATCAAAAATCCAGTGCTGGTCGACTTTTATCCAATGTGTCCTGCTGTTTCCTCTCTGCCCTGTGATTGGCCCCTGCGCCCAAATTCCCCAGCCCCTGATTGGCCCAAACCCCGCCTACCCTCGCTGTGGTAACCGGTCGACGAGGCTTCGTTGTCGGGTTTAGATCGCCGGTGGCGGCTAGAGCTCCGCCTCCTATCCCCGGCCCCGCCTCCCTTCCTCAGAGACTGGTGCTGCTCAGTGTCCATCGAGTGGCCTTAGCAACAAGAAGCACGGCAACGGATGTTTACAGCATGAATCACCACATCGTGCAAAACAATGACAGAAGAAGAAGAAGAATGGCAGAGTGTGATTGGCTACATGGCTTCTCATAAAAACAATGAATTTAAATGAACGGTGTGTAATGGAGACTGAACGAGCCCTGCTCTGATTGGTTAACAAGACAACAGCTGATGATCAGTCACATCAAACAGCATCATGAAGCTGCCGACATCAGCACACAACTGTACACATCTGTTGGGAGAAATGTACGTTTTCTACATGCAGGTGCGTCCAGCCTCGAGTCTCAGCCTCAGCCCAGCACCTAGGATCTAGTCTGGATCCTCCCAGTTATTCCAAGATGACCGACATTTATTTTCATTCTCGATTAATAGTCTCAATCATCCATTTAATGAACAAAATGGATGACGTCTTCAAACTGCTGGTTTGTCCAAAACCCAAAGATATTCTTACTGAAATGATTCAAATGGATTATAAAAACAATTACATATTAATATTGTACAGAATCGTTTCAGCTCTAATCCAGTCTATGATTACTAATTCCTAGATTTGTATGGACTCTATAGCATTAAGGACTAAATAATCTGAAACTCTTCTCACTTCTTTCTCTTATTCAAACAGGCCTGGACAGCAAGACATAGCCAAGATAACTTGATTTTATTCAAGTGAAATTATAAAGTAAAAAAAGAGGCAGCACCAGACTCCTTCTGTTCTCGTCACAATCGAACAATTTGTGAAGCAAAAAGAAAGTAAAATCTGAGCCAAATCCTATTTTTTGTAAAAACTGATTATAATAATAATTTGAATCCAGGGTGGACTCCAAGTGGTAAATTATTTGTAACTGGTTCAAATGTTAGATTTGAAATAAGAAAGAAGCATGTTTGCTTCAATAAAAAAATTCAGGGTTCCCACACACTTCTACAAATTAATTTTCAAAACTTTGGACTCATGGAAACGCTGTTCACTCCTAATGGTTCCAATGAGCTTTCAGATCTGCTGAACCAGCTCTTCATCGGAGGCGTTAATTCGCCTCGATACTCTAAAGGAAAAGTCCTCGTAGCCTCCTGTGATCGACCCAGACGACCCACCTACGGTGTCCAGGCTGCAGAGCGAGGCGTGCAGGGCTCCGTCTGGGCGCTCGGTGCAGACGACGGTTCCCTGGGAGTCAGAGGAGTAGTGACTAGCCAGGGACTCATGGTGCGAGTGGGAGGGCTGTCGGTGGGAGCAGCTCTCCGTCGACGAGTCGGTGCGAGTGTCGCTGGAGATCGACTGCTCGCGGCCTGGAGGAGGGGCGGGGTTAGTCAACAGGTCGTCAGTGGCGACGAAGATGTGCTCATGTACACACAAATACACATATCAAACTCACCTAAACATCACTGCTGCTACAAGCACTACGACTACTGCTACAACAGCCACAATGACGACTACTTCTACTTCTCTTTACCTCAGTCTCGTCTGTCAGAGTACTACTACAACTATTACAAGTGCTACCGTTTCTGGTTTAGTTACCTGAACGTTTGCTGTTGTGCTACTACTACGACTCCTAGCTGTGTTGTAGTTACCCGAGTCTTCGCTGTCGTAACAGGCCTTGTTGAGGTGGTGGAGGTCGAAGCGTGAGGGCAGGTCCTGCACCGACACCGGCGTCCCCCGTGGGTCGGCGTACAGCAGCAGCAGAGGCTGGTAGTGGCCCTTGATGCAGCGAGAAACCACGTCCTTCCACTTGGGACCGATCTGCAGTGGAGGGACAGAACACATTTAGAAAATCTTTTTCATTTTGGCTTTTGTTAATCCGTCATCCCAGAGACGTAGATGGGTTACAAATTGTGCATTTTCCCGCTGGTGTCGAGGGCTGGGGAACAAACCTCAAAACCTTTTACGTACTGAAAGAAATAATAACCAACAGTGTGATGTTGGCATCAAATCCGTCCTGTTTTATTTGTTGTGTGTGGACTCCAGGAAGACCAGATGCTACTTTAGTGGCAGCTAACGAAGACTGAGGAGAAGAAAGATCTGGTCTGATTCTTCATCTTTATTCTTTGATCAGAAGATTTTTTTCTTAAGTTCAGACAAAATTTAGCATCTGACATCTTTTGTTTCAGTTATTTTGCAGACAAACGTATGTATTTCTCAGTAAGTATTGTCTTGGACAGTCGGTTCCATTTTGGTCCACGTTGGCGAAACACCAGGATGTGCTGATTTGAAGTGATGCTGATGGTTAGAAGCTGCAATCATTATACCGAGGAACTGTCTGTTTGGCTGATTGCTGATGGTGCTGCAGTGAACTCAGTGCTGTTTGCATCACTAGTAGCTTTTAGCTATATAGGTGAAATATATATATATATAGCTGAAAAGTAGCTTTTAGCTATGTCTGGAACAATACATGTACTGTGCATAGTCTCTGTTAAATACGCAAAAAGGTAAAAAGTCACATCACATGTTTATTTAAAAAGGGGAATATCTGCTATTTCTGCAGGTTTTCCTGGCGATTCATCTCCAGCAGCAGCGACGGCGTCTGCTTCACCTCCAAAACACGGCTCAGCAGGTGAAACAGTGACCAAAAGTCTTCCTGCTTTTGTCCGTTTGTGCGACTGAAATCATCGCGCTTATTACAACCCTTCCTCCATTTTCTAAAAAAAATTAAAAAAATAAAAAAATAAGAGAAGTCCACGTTCACCTCCAGCTCCACTCAGATCCAACAGGACGTCCCGAAATCCGCCGCTGAGTGTGTGTACGAGAGAAAGAAACATCGAATGAAAGTCTGCAGTGTTGGCTGTGGTGTGTGTGTGTGTGTGTGTGTGTGTGTGTGTGGGCTGACCACACCCTCGGTTCTGTCCAGCTGGACTGAACAACAATAGAGGGAAATCCTTGTTTTCACAACCAGCAGAGAGAAAAAGAGAGAGAGAGAGAGAGAGCGACACGGAGTGAGGGAAAGTGAGATCTCATTCCAGCAAAGTTATTGGAGTGAAGCAACAACAGAAGAGAGCAAAACAGAAATAAGTGGGGGGGGGGGGGGGTGAAGGGAGGAAGAGCAAAAAGGACCCAGGAAAGGAAGGAGTGGAGAGAGATGTAAGGATGGACAGGAAGAGAGATTACAACATGAGGTCATTTCCTTTCCTTAAACCACACACACACAGCTTTCTCTGCCGCCTGCTGAGACCGATTGCAGCATGAAAACACACCGATAATCTGTTATAAACAATATTAATGACACATCATAAAGGATATAAGTGACCTGATTCTGATCATGATAAAATATGCATCACCAAGCCTTTTGATTTTCCGGCCCTGTCTCACTGTTTGTCAGAGACAGCATCCGTGCGGTTGGCGATTGTGTTGTTAGATGACGGACTTATTCCACATGGTGGCACACTTCTCTTCGGAGGCAGTATTTCACATGAAGGTGGTGGTGATTACTGGAACCGTATGCATTTACATTTGGGCTCATTTCACATTAAAAACTGCAACTTCAAAGAATTAATTGGTGCGTAAATGGCCCCAGATTTTTGGAAATGACCCAGTGTTTTAGACAGTGGGGTTCAAAAGTCACCCACCAAATACTTTTAATGTCCTACACCGACACACACGTTTAGCCATTCCTCAGCCCCTAACATTAACAAGGAGGAGTTTTTGGGAAACACGCCAATTCTCAAGCAGTCAGGGTCGAGAGGCGGTTAGCCTAGCTTAGCATAAAGACTGGAAGCAGGGGGAAAGGTTCAGCTAATCCAACCAACATCCCTGAGCCTACTTTGGGAGTTGGGTTCACTCCTAACAGACTGACTGTGGTGGCTAGTTTCTGTGATGCAGCTACTTCCTGGTAAATGGGAATGAATAACATGCAACGGAAAAAAAAACAAGGTCACCAGCCAGGACATCCCATAAGTCGGAGCGTTTTAATCGACGAAATGTCCTCTACTGAGCCTGTTGATTACATCACCGTGAATATACCTCCTTGACGTGTGCATCATCGAAGTACATCCACCGCCGGATCTTTGTCTGGAAGAAGAAGGTGGAGTAATGTTTCCCGTAGTAACACACCATGCCGACCAGGTAGAGCTCCGACCGACGAGCCTTCTCCTCCGTTACCCTGTAAAACAACTGCAGAGAGAGAGACAGAGAGGAACCGCAGAGTTGGAGCAGCTGAACTGAACCTCCGTCTCAGATTCTTCCTCTACATGCCATCAGTGAAGCTCTTACATCCCCGAGGCGAAGGCACGTTCCCAGGGTGTGTATGACGTCCTCAGCAAGGTCGGAGTGATCAGAGTCCCAGACCAGACCGATGGTGATGATCTCCGGACTGTTGAGGAGGACGCGAGCCATCCGGAGCTGCTGACCACACTGACTCTGAGGAGGAGGAGCATTTACAGTGCAAACAGGGTGCAAACAGTGCAAACCGTTACATCTGAGAACCGAGCCAACATTTGCTACTGATGACTGATTAACGACAATCACTGCGTGATGAAAGGGGCTTACGGGACAGCTGCGCAGGTCTCCCATGCTGGCGTTTCGCAGCAGCTCCCCAAACATGCCAGGAGTCGCTCTCTCCCTCGACTCCAGCATCTTCACTGCCTGGTTACTGAGGAAGACGAGGGTTGTGTCTCTCAGTGATCTCACACACACACACACGTCACAGTGGAAGGAATATTTCCTCCAGTGAACAATCAAGTCAAATTTGGAGCCGCGCCTTCATTAACAAACTATGATGGTATTACTACGGCGACCTGTTGACACATACAGGTTTAGTTTTGCTAAATAAATGTAATGCTCGGTAATTTGATTTCATGTAACGTAATAGTGCGATGGGGAAAAGACTCTCTGGGTTTGAGTGGCAGGACACAAAAGTGACAGGGAGATGAGAGAAAGGCCCCTCAAAACAACCGTTTTCTTTCTAACATCATACATTCATGACTGAATGAGCAACAATCTGTGGGCGCTGGGGGTGTGTCACTAAGCCCTGATTGGTGCACTGAAGCACCACCTGAGACCCTGCCCACTTCCAACCGGCGAGTAAATCACAAACACAGAAAAACCCAAAGCGTCGTCCACAGACACACACACACTTACCACAGGGAGGTGGTGGAGATGTAGTGGACCATCTGGATGAAGGGCAGCGGGTCTGAGGACGCCCCACAGCTGCTGCACACACACTGACACACACACACACACACACACACTTAACTCAGAAACGTTGACAACAGGAGTTGAACTGTGACTCGTCACAGCTGAGGCACAAAAAGAAGAAAAACGTGGAAGAACGACAGGTTCAGGCTCCACACGTGTTTTCAGACGTTTAAAATACTTTTCTTTGAATCATTTCTGTCCGATTTGGTTTCGTTAGAAACTGTTCCCTCGCTGAAAAGAAAAATCCAGAATCTAATCAACACATTCATGTTTTCAATTGGCTTCATTCTTATGTAAGTTTAGCACTTGGACACGAGATGCCTCCTACTTTAATGCCAAGTGTTTGTGACCTGGAGGCTCCAGGTCTCCAGCTTTCATACTGGACCCTTCATGCAGCTAAAACCTGCACAACCTGAGCTCAACATGCTGGAAGTCAATAAACCAGGATGACTGATACAGTTATAGAAGCTGTGTCATACGTTAAAACAGCGTCGTCACACACACAACATGACGCAGTGACGTACAACGTGACGATGTCGGCCTGAGCGTTCAGCTGCAGAATCACGCGTTTGATTTTAGACCAATTTAAAAACAGGATTATGCGACGGCCTCCTGCTCAGGCCTGCTTCAGTGTTCATTCCTGACTACTTCAGAACCGCGAACCTCTCCTTTAAACTAAAGAAATAGATTTTAAGGTGACACATGGGACGTTTTGCCATTTGTTCCAGCAGAGAGGAACCGAGCTGCTGGACTCGGACTCAGCGTCAGAGCTTTGTCTCACCTGTTCGAAGAGCGTCATGGCAAACTTCTGGTGGGGGATGCAGTGTCTGGCTGTGCAGATGTCTTCTTTGGTCTCGTCTGCGATGTGGAAGTGGATCCTCATCAGGATGTTTTCCTGCGGAGAAGCAGAGAACAGAAACGAAGACGGAACCGGTCAGTAAACCGTGGGGACGCCACCGTTCCTCCGACAGTCAACGTTCCTTCTTGTGTATCTTACAAAGCACTCGGCAGCGTCGTCCATGATGCCGAGCTGAAACCTCTGCTCGTCCTGGAAGGTTTTGGCGAGCGCGCTGCGGAGAGCGTCGGACGGTAAAACCTTCTCGCTGCTGTACTGAAACTGAGCGAAGATACTCTGAAGAACGATACAGACCAGACAGGTTAGAAACCGGAAGCTGCTCCAGGATCAGCTTCAGATATCAGTCAGGCCGATTCTCACCTTCAGAGCGCAGAAGATGCACGAGTCCTCCATACACTTGTGAGTCGTCAGCTGGCGGAAACTACGTCTGAAGATGTCGAGGTGCCACAGAACCTGAGAGCCAAAGGCAGAACATCAGGACACCACACACACCTGTCAGGTCGCCATTAATAAAAGGTGCAGGAGTCAAAACTAAGGAGAACGGATCAGAAATTCCACTCAAGATTCATTCAAAATCACAGTCGGATAAATATATATATATATATATATAAACCCTACAACCCTTCCATAGAAACGTAATCGCACTAAATATTGATTTCCATCCCTGACACTCTACCTGCCAAAATCTGATCCCAAAATCACAGCAGGGAAAAGGAAAAATAGAAGGCCTTTCCCGTCTGAAATCAAGCTGATTTAACTGTCCGAAAAAAAGCCTCTGTCCACAACTCTGCAGTGGGATTGAGGGATTCAAACCCTCACCTCTGCAGGAAACTGGACTCTCAGTTTAACAATCCCTAAAACTCAAACTGAGCTTCCCAAGAAGCCGTGTGCTGCTGCTCCGACTCCACTGAAGACTCAACGTGACGTTTACATCTGCACAGCTATCGGCCAATCAGCCGCCACTGACCTGACACCACAGTCGGCCAATCAGAGAGCAAGTGCAGTGACCTGAGGACGAGTGTGCGTGTGTGTGTCAACCTGTGTTCTTCACGCTCTCCATCTGCTTCAGGAAACCACCTGGACTCCTGCGTGACGAGTGTGAGAGAGATGAAGTGTGATAACGTGATGTTGAGGAGAAGGGCTGCGTGTAGGAGAGCGAGACAACAAACTGATACTCTGAGTGTTCTGACTCCTTTCTATCAGAACCAACGTTCACTGTTTCAGCAGTTTGAGCTCCAGAAGCTCTTCTGTTGGATCGGACCACACGGTCCAGCCTTCGCAGTTCGGTTCCTTGTCAAAGTCGCGCACATCCTTCCTGCTTCAACACGTCAACTTGGAGCCAAGATGTTCACCTGCTGCCTCATATATCCCCCCACTGACAGCTGCCATGGTAACCAGATAACCAGTGTTCTTCACCTGTCAGCGCTCACAGAGTGACGGCTGATCGCTGCAAGTGAAGTCCATTTTCTATTCCAGTCATTGTTTACGTCTCTGTTTTCGTGTATTTAATATTTGACTTGACATCAGGGTGTCTGAGGGTTCAGCAGGTTCCATAGAAGACCTTTTTAATACCAAACAGAAATGGACTGAACTTGTTTCACGGCCGCAGTATGAAAGTAAGATGGAAACTACTTCTTTGTATCGGCTTCAGTCAGGACTGAACACGAACGCTTCTGAGTTGAAGCTGCTGATGACAGAAAGTGTATTTAACGATCTTACCAGCACGTAGACTTTCATTCTCTTTTTTAAACTGATCTCTTCCAGACAAAAACCGCAAACACTTGCTGGCTCTAGTTTCTCCAACGTGCTTCTGTGCTGCTTTTTACATCTCTGTAACCTGAGTGTCTTCGGGGTTTCGACGGTTTTGGGCAGAACAAGACATTTGATGACATCAATGTTCCACAATTCTGACATTTTTAGACCAAACGATGAATCGAACATTGCTGGCAGATTAATGGCTGATGAAAATAACTGGTAGTTTAGACTAATCGGTGAGAAAACTGCAGCGTCAAATCTTTTCCAAAATGAGAAAGACAATGTAGAACTTTAAATAAAAAGTCCATCTGCAGTCGGCCTGCTGCACGGAAACAGAACGCTGCAGGTGAACTGGGTTTAAACGATAAGCAGTGAAATGATTTTAAAAAGGCTCCTCTTCAACGTTTCGAGGTCATTTCGTTTTCTTCTCTAACAAACAGCGAGTCCTCAGTGATACTGCAGCGTCAGCACTTTGGGTGTGTTTGTTCTCTCCTTCCTGTCCCCCCCCACCAGGTCCAATATGTTGCTGCAGGACGCCGCAGCGTTCTGCAGGTAGCACACCGCTCGCTTTCTATAAAACCATCCTGCAGTTTAAGGAGTTTCAGTTCATTGATTAATCTAAAAAACAGCCCCAAAGAAACCGCAGAGGAAATTCATTTAGCTGGATGAAAGCATGAAGTGGACTCGTGGCTGCAGCTTTGGCGTCAGATCTTTTCTATGAAAACCGGCAGAGTTCAGTCTCCTTTATGTTCTAACAAACGCACAGCCGTTGATATTAGGAAGACAACTCTGACATCAATCTAAAAGCTGACGGAGGATGAGGACGATGGTTTAACGTGCTCCGCTCCTGGGTGCAGGAGTCACCTGTGTTGGATCTGATTTCAGCCTGTTACTAAGTGAAGCGCCTGATTAAAGCACAGCGAGACAACGTGAATCGGAGAGACAGACTCGGATGAGGAGGATGAAGGTGAAACTGAAGCCTCAGCTGCTTGTTACCACGATGTTCTTCCTCTTCGTCACATTGTGACTCCAAACCCACGAAAGAGAAAGTTCTGTATTTTGACATTTTCAGCGCAACAGAAAAGTAACAAGCAACAATTTTTACAAATCAATTGATTGTTAAAGTCATTTTCCAGCAACAATAGCAAACATGTTGTCTCTGCTCTGTAGGGTCTCTTCTGAGTTTCAGGCTGTTGGTCAGAAAGAGACATTGAAAGTCGTCACCTCGGACTCTTACGGCCTTTTGTCAGTATTTGTGATATTTTATAGACCAAACGATTAATTGCAAAAAATAATACGCAGATTAAATTGCTAATGAACACAATTTAAAAAGGTTTTCTTCCTGAAAAGGTCTGCATCTCCTTCACTACTTTGACTTTGTGCCATTTGTGACACGGAGTTACTTTAAACGTAATTGTATTGATATCTATACATGTTTGAGCTAGATGTTTAATGTACGTGTCTGTCGAGCGCAGCCCTGCTGCTGTGCAGCTGCACCACCGGAGGGCCCTGTTGTGTCGGCTGTGGTGCGTTCAGTGGCTCAGGACTGTGGAGGAGCTTTCTCTGCAGCAGGGATCAGCAACTGTATTTGTCTTTCAGAGCAGACAGTGTGGGGCCCAACTTACAGAGAGATATTTTCACTCCATGTGTCCATATTAGTGTTATTCTGCCGGCCTGTATCCGTGTGAAGAGACTCCTATTCCTTGTTGGTGGAAAACGCCTGCAAGAAGCAGGAAGAAAAGCCGTTTGAACGGTTTGCCAGACGCAACAATGTCTGTCAAAGAGCCTGAAGAGGAAAGCTGACGTGCAGAACAGCAGCTGGAAGGACGGACGGACTGATCAGTGTGCGCTCATCATGCAGCTGTCAGTAAAGCTGCACCTGAACACCTCACCTGCAGAAGAACACGATCTGAGGCGCCGCCGTTACACAAGAGTCCGACCCTGAGCAGCCAGAGGCCCGACGCAGAAACAGCTGGATGTTCCCAAACGCACATCTGTTCGGGGTTGGAAAATCATTCCTAATGAAATCATTTCCATCTCAACTATGTTTGGGGTTGCTTCAAGAAGCAAGAAAAGTAGCGTCAGATATCCTAAATACCAGAGAAGAAAGTTTTCACACCCTTCTCACATTTTCTGAATTCATTTATATTCTGCGGGCCGGAGGGGAAGCTTTGGTGGGCCAGATGTGGCCCAGGGGGCCGCCAGTTAAGAACCCTGATCTACAGTTACAGTACAACAGTAATTACTACTTTTGATTAATGTCTGAGTTTCTACATATATAATAAACCCAGTGAAGGAGTCAAACGGAGCGATCTTTCACATCTGAAACCAACTTTCAAAGTTCTAATCCTTAATATACGGCGGCCTTATTTGGGAAAACATGTTCGGCGAGAGAACGTTTGGACGCCGTTGGACTCGTGCTGTTAATTAAAAAGATCATTTTGAAAGTCAAGAACACCTGGAGGCACACGCCGATGTACAACTCGGCTCCCATTTCAGGATTTCAACTTTAAAACAGTGTCAACTACTGAGATGTGTGCTGCGACCTCTGACCTTCGTCTCTGCGGCTCTGAGCTGCAGCTCAAACACGTAATGAGTGTTTCCTCTGCAGCCCAGTCTGTCATTTCAGCCTCCGGGTTAATGAGTCAGCCGCCACTTAAAACGAGCTACACCAATAATTACTGCTCACACACACACACACACTCTCCTTAGCCCTTATTGTGGAGGCAGACCGTACACCTCCACCTCCA
Source organism: Gadopsis marmoratus (assembly GCA_036023855.1). Lineage (NCBI taxonomy): Eukaryota > Metazoa > Chordata > Actinopteri > Centrarchiformes > Percichthyidae > Gadopsis > Gadopsis marmoratus. The sequence continues at coordinate 17,210 of JAVQJF010004154.1, forward strand.
CCTCCTCCTTAAAACAGCTGATGAGTCATGAACGTGTGCAGTCTGGGAGGTGCTACCTGATCAGCCGGTAACAGACTGCATTCATTACAGGCTCATACAGACGCAGAGGAGGTCGTCAAACTGGTTGTTATGTGTGAGTGAGATGGATGGTGGAGTCATCTGTCTGACTGCGGTGTAGCAGCCGTGGCGCTGACTGGCTGGCTCAAAGGCACTGTGGTGGAACCGCACATTAAAGAGCTTTGTGAGGCTCCAGTCTGCAGCGTTTGCATTCGCAGACGCCGACAGAGACAATCGGCGTTTACAGCCTTATAGACAATCAATGCAGTTACACACAGCGTGATTTTTGGGGCCATTAATGGCCTTAAAAAAGTCCGCAGTCTGCAGCCGAGCTAGCAGCTCTGTTAGCATTACGTCAGCATGCTAACATGCTCACAGTGATGTTTAGCGTTCATTTGGCCTTTAAACCAGAGTAATGATATAATCACTGCATTATACGCTGCTCAAAAGAATTTAAGGAACAGTCTGAAAACACATCAGATCTCAATGGGGAAAAGAATCCTGCTGATATCTGTACTGACATGGACTAACGTGTAACGGGTAACGTGTTAGGAACAACAGGATGCCACATCGTTTGACGGAAATGAAAATGATCAACCTACAGAGGCTGAATTCAAAGACACCCTGAAAATCAAAGTGAAACATGATGCAGCAGCTCGTCCATTTAGCTAAATGTCACTGCAGCAACTCAACATGGTCCTCAGTAGTTTGTATGGCCTCCACCTGCTTGATGCTGCCTGACAACGTCGGGGCTCCTGATGAGACGACAGATGGTGTCCTGGGGTATCTGCTCCCAGACCTGGACCAGGGCATCACTGAGCTTCTGGACAGTCTGAGGTGCAACCTGGCGGCGTCGGATGGACCGAAACATAATGTCCCAGAGGTTCTATTGGATTTAGGTCAGGCGAGCGTGGGGGGGCCAGTCAATGGTCTCAAGTCCTTCATCCTCCAGGAACTGCCTGCATACTCTCTCCACATGAGGCATCATTGTCGTGGACCAGGAGGAACCCAGGACCCACTGCAGCAGCGTAGGGTCTGACAATGGGTCCAAGGATTCCATCCTGATACCTAATGGCAGTCAGGGTGCTGTTGTCTAGCCTGTAGAGGTCTGTGTGTCCCTCCATGGATCTGCCTCCCCAGACCATCACTGACCCACCACCAAAG
>JAVQJF010004164.1:0-21787 GCA_036023855.1 Gadopsis marmoratus
CCCCCCCCCCAGTTATGCTCCACCCTCTTGTAAATTAAACGTAGTACTACAGCGTTATCGCAGTGTCCTTGTTTGCCCTGCAGTGTTCTCCCTGCAGGACTCCCGCTGATGGACAGAACAGCTCTCATCCCTTCAGAGGGTTGGCCTGTCACACAGGAAGACAGATGTTAGTACGCAGTTTTCCTGTCTCCACTACCTGCCAAGATAACACACGCCCGATGAGGAGATGCGGAGGGCCTGGTTTGAAACCAAGGTTATCAACATGGGCACACTGGGCCCTACTGCACCAGCTTCTTCCAGAAACACATGTAGGCTGTATGATAACTGCACACACAGACATTTAGAAAATCCTCAAAAACGCTCTCAAGCACATAGACAATACAAGAGCTCAGACACGCATTACGCTGGCCTCTACAAGGACCTGTCACCCCAGACATTAGCTGACTCTTAGGTCTCTCGTTTGTTAAGAAAAGGCCATGCATCTGAAATTGTCTTAACAGCTGTAAATAGGCTTTGCAGGGTAAAGCGGCCTGTCTCTCAAAGAGCTCCTTTCTGTAAGCAGCTTAGTGTTTCCACCTCCTCATTACGCACCCTAACCTATTCACGTTGTGGGTGAGATTTGGAATTATTCTACACACATCACCTCTATCGTATTAGGGTGATACTAATGTGCCATCAGAAGTGTACATGTAGCCTATTATGCAGGCTACCTAGTCATGTTGGTGTTAGTTGGAGTTTAGAGTTAAGTCATGTTCAGCAAAAGTAATTGTACTCGTGGAGTAAAATATAAAATCATTGTGCTTTGTTGTAGAGACCTCCAACCATTAGGCAGGCTTCATTACTCATTATAGAAATGGCATTGCAAGTAGTCCTCTTGTCCACCAGTGCATCAGCAGCAGATGTTGGTAGCATTTAGAATACTTTTGTCTGCTATTGTTTATGCTGAACTAATGAAAAATGTTCTGACAATAATGAGAAGTGAGCAGCTCATGTTTGTGTAGACTCTTGGTCACTTATTTAAAAATATTTCTATGTAGATTTTCTGAAACACTCTGTTGCCTCCCACCCAGAGGTAGTATTTTTCTAGTTAACTGTCTCATGACTGTGGCTTGACACAAGTAAATGTCTTTGCAGAGGCTCCGTTCTCAAACAATGATTCTCCTTACAGATATCCCTGTGGTTATTTAGCACCCATCGTTCCAGAACACCATTATCATTACCGTCACCCCTCTGGTTGTATGGCAAAGAAAAGAAATCTCATCCAGGGGTTTGAACTGCACCTCTCTGTCACTGAGGGGAGACCAGGGACATCTCAGGATGTCATTAGAAGTGCTGTCTATGTCTGAAAGCCAGGTGGACTTGTCCTCTAATGAGGACTCTGCAGTCATGCAAGCGATGGCTGGAGGAGCTGTCACACAGAGGTGCCACTGTCGATCCGGGATGCTGATATTCTCCTCCACTGAGATGTCATCATTAGAGGCAGAGACGTACACAGGGACGGTGAGCTTAACCAGACACGGCAGTGAAATGGTAATGATGGATTTGGTTGTAGCGAACCAAGAGGTCAAACTGTTATGTTTGACTTTTTTGTGTCTAAATCAGTTTGTTTCTCCCTTGTTATACAATTCCCAACATTTGGTCTTGTATGGAGCTATATTCCTATCTTTAATCAAGAGCATGCTCTTTAAGTTTGAGAGCATGCTTTATTGATTTCATGTTCAGATTTTGTAATACTCTCCCCTCAAAACTCTACTCTCACACACAAATAGCACCTGCTTGCGCTTGGATTTGCTCTGCTTCTGCTCAAACTGGATGCTTGCACTTAGATGTTGTGTTGCTTGCGCAGATTTCTTCTCCTCGCACTCAAGCTGCTTCTGTGCGCTCGTGGAATTTTTGCTCTTGGATTTCTGCTCTGCGCTTGGATTTTTTTGTGCAGCAGCCATATCAAAATTCCTCAACCAAAATAGAATGCCAGCTGCAGTGTCAACCAATGAAATGATCGTTCGCTTTACTTTTTACAGCGTCCCACATGGGCATTACTCTTTAACTGGGTTCATCCACGATTTTATTATATGTACAGTATATACATACCAGTGATGTACTTTTTCTTTTTCTATAATACTTAATATTATATACCAGTGATGTACTTTTTCTTTTTCTATAATACTTAATATTATATACCATATACCAGTGACCGTACTGTTTATTTTACGATAATAGCTACATGCAATAGTAGCCGTATAGCACACCAGCGGGGGCCGGTGAGAGAAAAATGACGTCAACTTCATGACTCAGTAGAGGGAGTTTAGCAGATCGCTGGACAACATGGCCCGCCAAAATCAAGGACCTCAGGTCTGTTTTTTACTTTAATGGTGCTATTACTGGAACCAACCTTTTTTGTGATGTTTTTTTGTGGTATTGATAAGCTAACTGAGACTGAAAATGGAGCACTTTTCAGCATGATTATGTCAGTTTAAGCTCGTGGTGGAGAAGAATTCCTGGATGACGTCGATGGGAGTCGAACCAGCATGCATGCACCAGGAGCATGTTCCTCCTCCTTACTGTTCATTTTGCACCCCTGTTCTTCATTTCTTCCTCGTCACTCCTCTTCATCTTTTTCTTTTCATTTTCTCACATATCCATCATTTCTTCCCTCTTTCTTCCTTCTTTTACCATCTTTTATTTTTCCCCCTCTTCCTCCAACTTTTCTTTTTTCTCCTCCTCATTTTCCTCTTCTTTCATTTTCTTCTCCTCTTGCTCCTTTCTAGCTGTTGCCTCAGACAGCTCCTGCTTCTTTGTGATCATCTGAAAAGAGAAAACGGTGTATTTTTTTACTGCTCGTAAAGTGAATTCTGACCCAATATTCTGGATCATAGTAATGAGCTGAGGCAGTGTACCTGCAGCAGGTTGTTCTTGGCGATGAGGCTCGCCTCCAGAGCATCACATCTGCTCTTCCACTGCTCTTCACTCTTCAGCTCCATCTGACTCAGCAGGTGCAGGGTATCCACGTGGGCTCTTGTTCTGGCCCATCTTTTTTGGTGCTTCTTTTGAGGAGGTCACCTTTTTGCCTGAGCTCTTCTTGGAGCTGGCTCACCTCCATCTGCCTGTTTCCCAGCAGGATCAACCTGCTCTTTCAGAGCCTTGTTCTCCTCTTGAGAGACTTGATCTCTGAGGTGGCAGAGCACAGGTCCTCTCTGAGTCCCTGCACACACTGCTGCAGCTGCACCGTACCCGGCCTGTTTGGGCCGTAAGATTTTGCACCAGGCTGCTTTGGCAAAAATGCCTGAAAAACAGAAAAACACACATGTAGTTGTTATGTTGACATTTAATACACAGAGAAACACAACCTGTGCACTTATTAACACAGATGGATCTACTGCAGTCTAAGGACAGCACTCCTTGGATCACTCCCCAGCAGAGGGCAAAAACTTGAATACATACATATTTTATCAAAACCAAACATTTTTCAGATCATACAGTATTAAACGTGTTTGCCATACATTACTAGCACATGATCACAGACATGCTGCAACATCTATTTTGTTTGGGCTTAGTTTGGGTTACAGTAAGCTATTAAAATTGTGACACACTAAGTTATGAAAAGAAATGAATCTTCTTCTAGAAAGTGATTTGAGCAACACAGTACTGAAAGTGTTCACCTGTCCAGGTCAAATGAGGAAACCTTACCTGGTTTCTTGAGCTGAATCTTCAGTCCATGTCAAGGCAGTGGATTGGCTGTAAGGATAGGTGTACTTTACAGCTGGAGATCAACTTGAAACTATGTTGTAGTTACTCAAGTTGAATTCTTGGTATTTCTAATACTTGGGAAGACAAAGGGATAGTACTTGGTTCAGGTGGTTAAATGTAAATTAAGTTGTTCTACACAAGCAGGCTCAAACCAAGATGATGTCAGCGTGGTCCGAGTGAGTGAACATTCATTCAATCATCGTGTTTTCTGGAACAAAAAATAATAAAACCAAACCCCTTGAGTACCTTTTTTCTAAAATGTTGTTGTTGTTTAAAAGCACAAAGACGCATACACTGTGTCCGACATTTTATTGGCCGGTTTGTTTATGCCCAATCAGTATCAGTATTACTGCTTACACACCTCTGGCCCATATTGTTAAAAACATTCAAGAAATCAGTGAACACAAAACCTCTATAAGGCATGAAGATCCAAACTACTTGAATTATGTTCCTTTTTAAAAGGCGTCAACTGATAATATCAATGGTGGTCTAATAGCTGCCCATGAGCCAAAGCTGGCCTCCAACAACAGCAGTACTTTTATTCAGCCATAAAGCTGTACACCTTTTATGGTGTGTGGAAACCAGTTACATCTCCAGGCTCATGGTGAAACAAAGAAGAGACATTGAATATATTGAATATATACTTACTAAATTTGCTCTCAGACACAATCTTAAAAGAAATGAGAAAGGACCCCCATTGAACAATTTGATCATCCAAATTATACTTTATTCTAGACCCCCTCCCCTATGTTGTCAGGGAAAACAACCCAAGCTCTTTTGGGTCGTTGGGACTCACTTGAACACTGAAATGAGTCATAAAACACACATGAAAGAAAGGTTCCCTGAGAACTGACATGTTAACTCATATGTCTGCTTGAAGTCTAAATCAAGTGGCATATTTAAAGATTTAAGAAAGAGAGCCATGGAGCCCAAGTCATTATACACTACACTCTTATAACAGATGTGTTGAAAACAATACACAATGTGTTAAATTTGAACACATGTTGTGTCAGATTTGAACAACTAATGTGTCTGTTCCTTTAACACATCTATTGTGCCAAATAGGTCGACACAAAGATGTGTTGTTTGACACAAAGATGTGTTAAAACGTTCAGATGGATTAATACGATTGTAATTTCATTACATTTTTGACTTTCACGCAAAAAATCATGTAATTAAATCGCATTTGCAGATTGTCAGATCATTACAAATTAGCCAATTAGCCAACACAAAATGTTGAGTACCATCTAAATTAAAATGTACTGAATTAAATTTGAACCAATTATGAATTTAGTCATTAATATTTATATGTTGAGACAATTTTTGTTTTAAGGACTAACATGAATATCACAAAATAGCTCTCTTTCCCAGTTATCTGCATGAGTTTCGAACTCTGCTTTGTAAAATACTCCTTTGGATTGTTAAATTGTTGTTGGATTGTATACATGGCAATGAAAAGCATAAAACTGCTAATTGGTCACATATATTTTCTTAGACAGATTATCATTATGCTTTCAGTGATACATCTGTTGAACCTGATGTTTAAAAGCCAATGTCTTTGCCACATCTTTGAAGTTGGAGGTCCAAACAAAACCATCATTTGTGGATAATGCATCATCAATGATGTTTTAGAATGAGATTTGTGTCACGCAGCAGTCTGAAAAGAGTACGGTGCTCTTATCAGCTTGAGTATATGCAGGAATCCTTTTAAGACCATTTCAACAGACTGCAACGCCACAAGTTGTAACTCGTTATCAGCAACACACCTTACCTTACATTTACATTACCAATACATTTATTATTAAAATAGTGACTAAGCCAAAGGCAAGGTTTAATTTTTATTAGCAAACATTTCTATTTGGCCTAACAGCTACAACATTGACCATAAATGATAGTAAATCATACAGGCCTAGATTCTCTGTCTGAATCTATGTTCCAAATAAGGGTCTTAATTTTTCATAAACTGATATAACACCTTTTAATACTTTTTAAGACCCCGCGGATACCCTGCAGTAATGGCTCCATTAAGTAAAAAACAGATGTGAGGTCTTTTGACTTTTTTATATTAATTATTATACATGTAGTAAAAGTACGTCACTGGCATGCATATATATAAACATTTATATATATATATATAATATATATAAAGATTAAAGATAGGAATATAGCTCCATAGTCTTACAGACCTGCAGTAGCTGGAGGACTTTGTAGATCGTGGTTAGGATTTATCAGTGTTTGTTGATGTTTCATCCTCAACCGAACAGGAAAGCACATTTAGCTTTTAGAATTCCAAGGCCATTAAATGTCAAGTTGGATGAAAAACTGAAGGTTTAATTTTCATATCTTTCCTTTTGGTTCACCTGCCATCACTGCATGAATGGAGAGCCATTTTCTATCTGACCTTTTCGCAGTCTGGCAGAATTGGAAATGGTAAAGGTTTATGGAAAGATGAACTTGTCCAAGATAATACCAGCATTGCTGCTGTGGTTAAAGGAAATCATCACACAAGGATTCTAAACATTACACAACGACCTGTTCCACTGACTGGCCCTGCCGGTCCCAAAGTGTAATTATAACATAATGTGTTGGCGAGGCTATCGCACTGAACATTGCACAGCAATACGTGTTGGCCTAACTGGCATTTTATTCACATGCCAGGGAAAACCGCATGTACATATTCCATTTTCTGCTTATCCAATCGGCGAAGCCTATGGTGATTTTTTTGCTATAGGTTATGACGTCATTGTTCCCAATATAGTGAGCCATGGATGTGACACAGAGCCCTGTGGCAAAGTGAGTGCTCCAATAGCTTTCTGTAGCTATCAATATGGAGTTGACAACATAATTGAAGTTATTTAAAAACGTGCCATGTGCCACTAGATGGAAGCAAATGGAAGCACAGATTGCTGTTCTTTGTACATAGTGCTGGAATACCCCTGAAAAATGAATTATTTTTCAGCTGCTTGGAACTAATTCCTTTTCCTGGGAAAAGAATAATTACGGCTACATTATTTATTTTAATGATCTTGAAGACTGACATTTAAGACTGACATTTATATTTCTAAAGACTAATTTACGCCTGTTTGGCAACAATAAACACACTGTTGCATCATAACCAGGAGGTGTACTGTCCTGATGAGCACAGATGCTGACAGTTGAGAGGTCTTTCGTTTTTTGGGTTTTTTCTTCCCTCCTGTGTTAATGGCATTTATCCATAGGAAGATTCTGGCTCTCTGTGGTGTTTTGATTGTGGCTGTGTGCACTGGTGTTTGTTTTCTCCTCTCTCCCAAGAGTTTGATTAGTCTTCTCCATTTAGCCGCCACATTACTTTCATTACAGCACACATGCACACTGGGGAGGGCCATCCTGATCTTTTTCTCTCTCCGTGCAGATGGTAACCACATCGTACTCTCTCTGGATTGGCGTACAGCCTACATCTGTCCCCTACCAGCCAGCATCCCCCTCATGGCACAGCCTCGAAGGCTTAATTAAATATCAGACCAAACCTAACTCTGCTGCTGGCCACCCATGGGCTACATGGAAGGGGAGGTAGGGGGGAAGAAGAGAATAGGCCCTTCCAAAGTGCACAGAATGAAAGCGGGTGAACGAGACACTGATTGTAGTAGAACATCCTCTTTGCCAGCTGCTGTCACTGGCAGACTGGGAGTTCATTTGCACTCATTACTGGGAAATGAGTAAGGCCTGAGGATGATGACTGCATTGCTCCGATTGCATGTGATGTGATTGGAGATGTTGTGCGATGTTAATCTCCTCCCATGTCCCCAAGATATAGAAAATAAATGGAGATGAAAATTTTCTCTCAAACAAATGGAAGCGGAGGACTTATTATGCAACCTACGGCTCCCTCCACCCAAGAAAAGATTTCTAATTATTGTGGCTGCAACAAGTAAAGACATTATTTGTTATACATCTAGTGTGTGTGTGTGTGTGTGTGTGTTTGTGTGTGTGTATATATATATATATACATACACTATGCACATTGCGCACTCACACTAATGAAAACATGCTTTCAAGGAAGCATCTTGGACAGGATATACAACATTTCTGTCTGATAGAACATTCTCAGAATGCTCTGTGTGTGTCACCCTTCATTAGCATGACCTCTGTTTTACAGATTTTATGTTTAAATATTTTTTAAGCTCTGACTTTTCAACGGTGTCTTCACTGATTACCTTCAGACATGTGCCCTTCTCTCCCCATGGTTCATCGCAGTGTCTGGGTTGAACATAAAAGCATGGCTTGTCTCTGATTTTACATACTACTACTCCTTTTCCGTCCTCTCCCCACTCTGCTCTGCACTCATTAGGGACCAACTTTTTGTCTGAGTGTTAGAGGCCATCTCGTGTCTGACATACTACCAGATAATGGTCGCCCTGCTCTTTACCACCATGTTCACTGTGATCTTTGAGGACATCATTATCCCCTCTATATATTTCAACAGAGTGGTGTTTCAATTTTAACCAGAGAATTTGATATGATTGTACAGAGAAATTTTTTTTTTTTCCTTTTGAGAATGGTATACTTTTTTTCATCATACAGCCTTTGAGACGCAGTGTGAATGCATTTTTTTCACATTTTTTGTTCCTGTGGTTTTGTTTTTTCTTTTGTAAAGTTTCCTCTTGTTATCAGCACCTTGCTCTTTCAGTGCCCATTGGTAGTTGCTGATATTGCCACAATATCTTGTTGTGTGCAGCATAATAAGCAGATTTGCTATCAATTACTAGTGCAGCAGGAATGAACACCTGCCTCGTTCTCACTCCATTACCTTCTCTGGCACATTACATGGCTTTTTAATATTTTTAATATACCTTCACTTTTTAAAACCCACATCTTGCTTTTTTTAAAGTCCTCATCAATGTGTCAATACTCCTACCTTTTTTTTACACCTCAAACAATGCAGTCTCCCTATTGGGCTACAGCTATGTTCTTCCACTTGTTCCTTTTTTTCTTCTTCTTCTTTAAAGCAAAAGTCATTTCCTCTGCGCCGTCCCTCTCCGCTGCACATGCCCGCAGGACACAGTATTTCATCTAGCTTTGAACTCTTTTTAATTTTGCGCAGTAGCAGTTTTTTATTAACATATTTATTCATTTATGACTCCTCTCAAAGCCCTTTGCATATGTGCACACCTTTATTCTCTCTCCGTCTCTTTCTCCCCTCTCAGCCTTCGACTCGCCACAGAGAACAGGCCTCGCTAATGCAGTGTTAGCTTAATCCCGCCACTCTGTCAGGTTATTTTCTCGGGGTCCTTCTCTGACTACAGCGTCGGTGAGCACAGCCAGAGGTTTTAGGCTCTCTCGGCTCACCAGCTGCTGTCAAGACGTTCTCCACCCTGCTCCTAGAGTTTCGGGTTATTTTATGCAGTCAAGGGGGGGAGGGGGGCTTGTCTACAGCACTCAAGGTCAAGGTGTCTTTCTAGCCATCACACAGTGGATCATCCCCTTCCACTCTCCCTACCACCCACTTCTACCCTGATGGCAGCCACCTGTCAATGGCTGAACTCCCCCACCTAGATAATAATAACCTAGCCAGCCAGAGACCATCTTTCATCAGGTGTCCTCACTCCATTTGAATAGAAGGAGATTGTGGGCAGGATGTTGAATAGACAGCTGAGGGGCCTCCTCCTGATGTGCGAGTTCTTGCAAGGTGGCAGTGACAGCAAAGGTGATGCAGGGTCGTTATATAATTAGAGCAAGGTCATATAAAAGTTTTCAACCATGCGGTTGATTATTTCCTTTCTTGCACTGAGATTGTAGACATAAGGTAGTCTTACTCACAGGAAGTAGGCTGTAAAACAACTACAACCTTCGAGCTAACGACCTACATGCTGAAAATCGCAAGTCCTCCCCCAACACTGTTTTGCAAGGGTGCATCCTGGGCTTAGCACTGCCCAAGTGATTGTGATTGGTTTAAAAAAGATAAAAACAAGCCAGGGTGTCGCCCCGTCCCCATCCAATACGAGAATGACAATGGGTTCAGCACAGCGCTAAAGCGAAGTGTGGAGGTACGTCTGAATAGATGTAAGGAAACACACCGCAGAAACCATTCAAGTGGACGTTGTATTTGAGTGGTGTTTTTAGCCATGGTAGCAGCATGCTTCTAGGGATGGCAATGTCGGTCTGTCGGCTAGTCCAGCACTTTGGTACAGGCTGAAATATCTCTGCAACTGTTGGAGGGATTACCATGAAATTGTGTATTGACTTTGGTGATCCTTTGACTTTTTAGCTATCACCACCAACTGGTCCAAGTTGTCACTTACCTAGTGAAATATCTCTACATCTGCTCAATGGACTAGCCCTAGTACCCTAATGACTTTGTTGATTCCATGACATTCATATCTAGTACCACCATGAGTTTCACATGTATGGTTTTGAGTTAAATGTTATTGGATGGATTTCCATTAAAATTTGGTTCAGAAATTCATCCTCTGATGTTTCCTTTAGCATGCCAACGTGAAGATAATGGTGAACATGGTAAACATTAAACCTGCAAAGCATCAGCATGTAAGCATTGTCACTGTGAGCATGTTAGCATGCTGATGTTAGCATTTAGGTCAAAGCACTGCTGTTCCTAAATACAGTCTCACAGAATCGCTAACATGGCTGAAGACCTAAGATGTCTTTTATATCCATTTCAATATTGGTACAGTAGTTCCCATAATACAGTGTAATTGGTAGTTCTGGTGTTATTTTCCTTGTGGATGGGTGCTGAACTTTCTTTCCTTGGCGACACAATCCGTAATCTTTTCACATATCACACTCACCCCTCTCTTATGCTCTTCGCACAGTTCTTTCAATCAGATAGACAGATAAGTGGCAGGCTAAAGGGACCATTCAAGGTGCTGAGTCTTAAGTGCTCTGTCTCTCTTTTTCTGTCCTTCTTTCCCTTCTTTTGTCTCTCTCTCTCTGTCCGTCTCTCTGTCTTTCAGATGCCAAGGAGATCGTGCTGAAAGCTCAGATTTTGGCCGGTGGCAGAGGCAAGGGTGTGTTTGACAGTGGCCTTAAAGGTGGAGTGCACTTAACAAAGGAGTAAGTATACACCAATGTGGATTTCACACTGTGAGGTACTGTAGGAGATAGGTTCACATTATTTCTTCTACGACAGCGGCTTTCAGAGTTAACAGGCTCAAAGAGCCCTCTGAAGATGCTCCCTAGGCACAACAACAGTCAGGATTACTTGTGCTGCAAATAAACTGTTTTACTTTCTTCCAGTGTCTCGTTTTCTAACAACTACCCTCAATTAATTGTAGAAAATGTGATTTTAAGGTCAACAGAAGTGTTCTGCACCCATTCTGAGTTTTCCTGACTCAGGTTGATTGGGTTTTGTGCCGCTGCTGAGGTTTAATTAGTTCTAGCTTAGAATTACAAAGTGGGATGGGTGTCTTCCTACAATGAAGGCTCACACTGAAAATTTTTCAAAAGGCAAAAACAGTTGGAAAAAGCTGTTCTTTGCTCAGCCACTGAATTTCCCTCTACCGCATTTTAATGTACTAAAACAGTGCTATCTTTTTTAGTAAATGTGCCTACTACTTACTGCCGCCTTAAAGGCAAAAGGTGATTTATGACAGTTGTCCCAGACATGTATCATCGTCACCCTACTTCAGGGTACGGAATGGCCGGAAACTTTTTCAAAGTGTGATATGCTGAAGTTCATCATCCCCAGACAGTGACATGAGTGCACAGTTCACCTTCCTCTCATCTATCAAAGGATGAGTACAACCCCTGGCTTCATTTCTATTCACTAACAAAACTAGAGCAGGCGCACAGAAACGGCCCCGGCATGCAGGCTGCTTTTAAACAAGGAGAATAAGTAGCGGTTCATTCACGACAATGCGTAGATGCACCAAAGTGTCTCCAAGAGCTGTGCTTTGTCAGGATATGTCACATTAAGGTCCAGAAAGTGCTGTGGCATTTCTCTCTTCAGCTGAACATAACACTGGAGAGATAAAAAAAACAAACATTTATTCATATTATAATAATAATATAATTATAACTTATTATACTCTTCATCTGTTTTTCTCTTTCATTTTGTAAGTGTATGCTTTGCAGTGATTGTGTTTGTAAAATGAAGACTGTTGGTGTAAAACAACTACTGTTTGACCTGTATCCTCTCTCCTTCAGCCCTGTAGTGGTTGGTGAGCTGGCCAATAAGATGCTGGGTTTCAACCTGACAACCAAACAGACACCAAAAGATGGAGTAAAAGTGAAAACGGTGAGCCGCTGTGCATACTGTGCATTTTCTTTTTGTGACCTAATTTCAAGGCATCTTGAGTTCAGTAATGCAGTTCTGTAAAATTAATGCCTGTGAAGGCTCTACATATTTTTTTCTTTTTCTTCAGTAGGTTTAAATAGTAGCTGTCCACTCCTGTTTACTGTGGGTTTGTGCTGCCTGGTGTTACGGCTCATTGCATAAATTGAACCAGGCCCTCCGTGAATTTAAATTGTTTGGTAAACAACTGTTTCTATGTGCCACTAACAAGCAGGAATATAATTTTCTCTACTCGCATGCTGCATGCAGCACCTCCTCAAAACAGACATTTCCAGGTGAATGAAGCCTTGTGTGTGGGTCCCACTTTTTTCTTTTTTCTCCTCCCATCTCTGTCTACCTCTGCTTCCCCCCACTGCACCCAACCCCTGCTCCCACTCCTACTGCAGATTTTAGGTGGAATCAAATGAGTGTCACACTATCATTTTTATAAAAAGCACCTGCAGACCAGGAAGCTCACAAACTCTGAATTACCTCGACGTCTCAGAGGTACGTGAAAAGGCAAACAAACAACAAAATAAACAGGACAAAACTTGAATTAGATGTGAGCGAGAGGAGACGTGACCTCCATCTAATTGTCATACCAAGAACATCATCTTTCACCTGGAGCACTGAAATCAGACCTGGCAAGAGCTGCCATTGACTGACCTGAAGGATCGAGTACAGTAACAGTGTAGTCGCAATCTGGCCTGTCGGATGACAGCCAGAGCTTAGCTGTCAACCTGCCAATGCTGCTCACGTCAACCCTCAACTCATACTGCACCACAGAGCAGAAAAACACCACAGGAAAAGGGGCAGCACTTCAGCATCTACATGGATTTGCTGTCATGGATAGAGAGAGACTGATAGAGGGGTGAGGAGAGAAGATAAGGGAAGATGAGACGGGGTGTAAAAGATGGTTGTGGAAGAAGACCGTAGGAGACTGAAACAGTTTGAGGGGGACAGGAGAGAACAAGACGGTCGGAATAGAGTATGTTTAGTCTGAGTGAAGAATCAGGCTGCAAGTCAAACGACGCTTGAGTGACTGGAGAAGACAACATTTGGACAAGGAGATAGGGTCTGTTAACATGGAGGGTGGGGAAGGCTATCCATCCTCATTCGCTGGGCGATACGGTGAAAGCTGAATACAAGGGCTGTGCATGTTCAAACAAACACCCCATCCAGAAACCCTGCAGCCCATTAACCACAGCACAAGTGATGGTTTCCTGTCAGATTCTTTTTTTCTCTCTTTCTTTTTCAAATGAGCCTCTTGCTTGCTTCCTTTCTGCTGGACTCTAAACATTAGGCTCCTCTCTATTTGCCTCCCTTTCTATTATTAACAGCATATGAGATTTTCTCAGGCACTGTGCTTCATAGATTCTGCCAATCCATGAACCCTGCTTATTTGCTCCATTGTGCTCAGTCCAGTGTTGATCATTGTGTGCCTTTTTTTAAAAAAAGATTCACTGTAATGTAAAAATGTAAGGTTTGCCAAATACTATGGGGAAGTACAGATTAATCAATTGGGATTTTTTATTATCGCTACAGTAGGCACCCTTTACGTGATTATGACGTTGGTGTTGTAGTCGCATGCCTCCATCAGCAGCTCTTTCTCCTGCTGTGCCATGTCCAGGTGATGGTTGCTGAGGCCTTGGACATTAGCAGGGAGACCTACTTTGCCATTCTGATGGACCGCTCCTGTAATGGTCCTGTCATGGTAGGAAGCCCGCAGGGAGGTATGGATATCGAGGAGGTAGCCGCCAGAACCCCAGAACTCATCTTTAAGGTATGTGTTTTGTCACTGCAACATCAACTGGGAAGAATAAGAAAAAGAAATGCATCTGCCTTAAATCTTGCCCGGCGCAATGGGACTCTTTAAAAAGTGCAGGCCCATCGCCACCTTTGCACAAAGATCCAGCTAAGACTCACTCATTGTTTACAGAGGATTTCAGATTTTATATGCAATACACAGCTGTGGTGATAGCGCAGTACACTGTTCACACATCTCATATGGTCCAGGCCAAGTCTAGGAAGAACTGGTTCATACCAGCTCACGACAGCTGCTGTTTTACACTTATTTTCATCACCACTGGGCACCCTGAAATCCTTTATCCATTTTTATGCCTATGAAAAAAGTTATGGGAGCTTTTCTCTCTCTGAAAGTCAAAGATACGAGGGTCTGCTGATCATTAATCCATCGTTTCAGTCCCAACCCTCTCTTTTCTCTGTCTGGCAGCTTGTTGCTACTTAATTATGATGTCAGCAGTTTAATATGAACATCAACTTTGTGTCAAATTATAGCCCGGTTTTGAGCCTCTTGTTCTCTCTCACTCCCGTTCTTCATTTGTTTCTCTCCCTCTCTCTTTCACCTTCACTGCAAATCTTATAGGAAGTCATAGATATATTTGAAGGTGTGCGAGACGACCAGGCACTTCGCATGGCAGCTAATTTAGGTTTCAAAGGACCTCTACAGAGACAGGTAACGGGTGCACTGAAGGCTTTAAAGGCACAATGGGAAGAAAGAGCAGAAAGATCTAGGATGCACACACACATACGTATACAGAGACCGATGCTTCCTCATTCACTAACAGACCAAACGCTGGTTATTATTAGTTTTCCAGAGGCACGTTTTGAAGTGTCATTGCACTAGACATGCCTGGTGGTCTGTTGCCATTTCTGGCAGTGACGCACAGCGCTGAGGGGAGCTGACATCACTAATGGTACTATTATCTGATAGAACATGTCATTGATTTTGTATGTGAATTATGCAGTAGGAAACAGAACGCATCTCGGTGGGCAACCGTTAATCTCGGAGAACAGTGAAACATGTTTTTTCTCGTCACCTCAAGTTTTACCAATATTGCTCAGGCAGCAGTGGTCTAGTAAACTGAGGCCAAGCAAGAACAGCACAGACACAGCCCAAGTTCACATCCAGAATGGCTATGTGTGCTTAGATGTAGAGTTACTTTCAAAGCCATTTGTCTCAGATCACTAATTTGTTTTCTGTTCCAAAAGCACCGCGGCATGAGAAATCAGATTAGCTCAGAATCTCAACACATGGAATACATATAAATCAGCCAAGTGAATCCGCTTCTGACAAGCAAACTGAGAGTCAAAGATGTTTGAGCTTTGGTTGCATCCCATTGTATTTGATTCCTTTTTTTTTTTTTTTTTCAAGGTACTGAATGGGCATTGATTTTAAACAGGCAAGAGAAACAGAAAGTGATTGCTTAAGTGTCTGCATTGTCAGTATGCTTTTCCTTGGTTGCTGTGAGTCAGCTGTCAGACTCTTTAATTCAGAGATAATTACAGATCTTCTAAAATACCATTACTATCTTGAATAAGTCTACGGGATATCAGCATCGTTGTGTCGATGCAAGTGTGTGTGCATGCCTAGACTTGTTGTGTGTTTGTGTCAGATAGAAAAAAGTAAGACTGGTAGACTGTCTGGAACTGAGAAGTCTTTCAGTGCTATGTCAACTTGTCTTCATTACTAAAGAACATTTGCAGCAATGAAGATATCAATTGAGATCCTTTTAAAATGGGGATTTTGACAGTGATGATTTAAGTGTTGTGGCATTTTGCTGTATTCATCTGTTGCCCACACACTGCTTGTATGAAAACAGCAATAACAAATTATTGATAGCTTATGTTTGGATTCTACAGCCATGTGGAGTCCACTGAAATGTGCATTACAATGTTAGATTTGTATGTAACCAGTAGAATGTGTAATCGATGTCCTATTTGCAGCTTGTCACACCTTTTTGAAAAAAGTGAAAAACATTTTCCCTTTCAGCTCAGACACACACACACACATGCATGCAAAACAAACTCAGACAGTGCGATGAAGGTGTTTTGCCATGTTTTATGTAGGCTGTGTGGGAGGCTGAGTGGCCTTGGCAGGGCCGGCTGCTCAGAGCCAAACCATCAGTTAATTACTGTCCTATGTGGACCTCGCAGGCTGCAGATCAGATTAAGAAGCTCTATGATCTGTTCCTGAAAGTCGACGCCACTCAAGTCGAAGTCAATCCTCTCGGAGAGACTCCCGAAGGACAAGGTACCTTGTATCGTGAAAAATTCCTCTCTTTGTGTGTGTGTGTGTGTGTGTGTGTGTGTGTGTTGAATTGGCCTCTACGTTTGTGTGTGCGTTACATGTGTCCTTGCAAGTGCGTGCTTTCCCATCATTAACTGTCCCTGAATCATGTTAAACATCTGTAATACTGTATTTTTAACACTTTAAATAGAGGGGTCTGCATTTTTGCATGAACCTGCAGCCACCTATTGCTCACTGACAGTGGGATACAGGCGCACCACCTCCTCAGGCCTGAATGCATTTAAGAGAGTGTAATAGCGACACATTGACGTCACTTGCCTGTCAGCGCGACTTTGTCTGAACAAAAATCTGAATGGCTTCAGGGGGCAGAGCTTTCCATATTCATAGCATGTTGATTCCTATTGTTGATGATTCCTAGTTGTTGATGATTAACTAAAGGCGTGCAGTCTACCATCAACTAGTAATGAGGAACTATAATTACAGCAGCAGCTACAGACACATCAATCATTTACTCCACGTTAGTCAAAGACTAACCACTCAAGCAAACTCTATGCATATAATATGTGGTGGAGAAATTGCCTGTACTCTTAAAGTTGAACAAAACACAGGAAACAGAGACAAAGAAACTTATTTCCATTGGCCTTTGTACATGTTATATAAGTTTGGACCTATAGGGACTTTCCAACTCATACAGACTCCTCGAGATACAGTCTGCCGAGCAGAAAAGTTTCCATATAAGGACCTGTACTTCACCATGTAGCCGACCTTTTTGACCTTTTTATACAAGAGTGACGTTGCTCAACACACACACACACACAAACACAGACACAGACTTAAGCACATGAAACTGGGTAAAGTTTAAACATTAAAGACATGAGTAAAACTGGAACTATTTGCTAATTAAAGTAGAAACACAAGCATTTTAATTACTATATATTAAGTATACAAACAAATGATTATGAATAGATGATTAACATGAATAAATGATAAGGTAAAAGCTTACATCCAAGTTTACTTTCACAAAGTAATTTTACATTCTGTATATCAGGCCTTTAAAAGTCATTGAAATGACTTGGCTTTAATTTCAGTGGGGTTTTTTTAGAAGTCTTCGGCATCAAAATCTGAAGTTTTGATATCTTATAAAGCCCTAAGCCAGCTTAATGCTTAACCTCTATTCTTCAACTTTATATATTTAGCTTACACTTATTTTCTACACGTAACAGTTTGAAAATTAGCTGTTTCAATCTTTGTATCTTGGAAATTTGAATCATAACACTTACATAAAGTCCCATTCAAAATTTAACAATTGTTAGATTTATCACACTTACCTTTTTCTGCTCTAAAGAATAATTTTTCGGATCTTCTAGTTGTAAATCTACCTTATTCTGATACTTAACAATTAGCTGAACCGAAAAATACTTTCGTACACTAGCCTGGAATGATCCTTTTTAGGAAAACGAAATGTATCTTTGAATAGAATAGATAAATTAAAAGGTTAGGAAGTTATCACCCTCAATTTACAGTCTATTGAAATGGACTAAGTAATTAGATTTGGGCTAAATTTATTCTGTAGTTGAGCAATAAATAATGTCTCTATTGTCCGTCAACTCTTACTTCAAATATGAATTGTCACAATGAGACCGAAGTCTAAATTCAGACCTTCAGCTCATCATTGTTATTCTGTAAAGGCTGTGTAAAACAGTGGCACTAATGTTAGAGTAATGGAGGTCTAAATTTGCAGTTGGCCTTTCTCAACAAGTGACAGCCTCTTTGTTGTACCACATTAAAAACAATCCCATTTCATTTGTCAAGCCTTCCCACATCATTTGTCCAAATCCCATAGAATTATTGTTAAAAACATCATTAAAAGTACTGTGTATAACTAATAAGTACAACTCTTGAGCAGACTGTATTCTCTCATAGCTGATACCAGGCTTCTTATATATTTACCATAGCTATCATGGGCTCAAAGCCTGCCTCAGTCCAGTTTCTATAGTCTTTGCATGTGTTTTTCTCCCTCCCCATCTTAAGTGTTCCCTCATGGATGAAAACACTTGAATTCACAAAGCAAAAGCAGAGAGATGGTAAATTTCAGTCCCCCGTTGTGACTTAGCACAATAAATTACCACAACATGACACAAGCGAAGGTTAGCAGATTATCATTTCAACTGCTCATCATTCAGATGAGAAATACATTATACATAGTCATGATGCATATTCTAGCTGTTGTGATGCTGCTTTTGTTGAACTTGTACTGAACTTTGTTTTTCTCCCAAACACGCAAGTGATTGTCGTGTCTGTAGCGCTGAACGCAGATTAGCTATGATGTGTCGTATCGAGACTTACTACATGTTGAAGATGTATCACTTCTTTGATGTTATTTAGTCTCCTCAAAAACAGATTCCTGATCAAAGTGCGTTTTATCAAAGATTGACAAGCAGAGTTTGTTGTTTCATGATTTCTTATGAATATTAATGGACAAAATGACTCCTTTCAAATTGGGGAATTTTTACTAAGAGGTGCGAGTTTCCCTTTTCTACCAGCACTAGGAAGTAGTGGCTGTGATTGAGGCAGGCTTTGCAGACAAGCTTCACATTAAAAATCAACTCGTTCTTTGGTTCGATTTGTTCACATGTCACAAGGGAGCGCAGCTATTTTCCGGCAGACATTCAACAGACTGTATTGGAAAGGAAAATTTCTCAAGGGTGTAAAATTTGTATTTTTTTTTTTTGTGTGTGTCTCATTTGGTAATAGCTGAATTCATTTTGTAGATGGACTGCAATGATAGATGTGTCAAAACAAAAACAAAAGGATTTGTGTAGTGGGAGTGCTACTTTACCTGGTAAAGTATATGTATATACTCCTCAGTCCCAAGAGAGTCTGCCTGCTACATGTACCGTGTATATACGTCTATATACCTGTACGTCACTGCCAAAGCCGATTCCCATGCTTCTATACTTTACCTTTTCTTATTATTGCTGTGGGTTTTCTGGCTGTTTGTTTACCTGTAATGTACCATTCATTAGAACGGTTGATGCTGGTGGTTTTCTAGACATGAGCATAATTTGTATTAAAACTATAATTATAAACTATAATTTTTAATGGTTGATGGTTTACAGGCTGTCAAATCTTGGTGTATGTAATCGCATGGGTGTACAAGAAGAAGTGTACAGTCATTTATAACTGCTCTCAATCAGACTCAATTTAATCTCAAATCCCCTTCAACACTCAGCTTAGAACTAGCTGGAATTAAATTTCTTTAAATGAGTACTTCGTCACTATAGGAAATACGTTTAATTAACACTCGTATTTGTATGGTTGCTATGAAGCTAGCACTAGCAGCTGCTTAGCTTAGCACCAAGAAAGGACAAAGGAAATGGTGTGCAGCAGTTGCAGCTTTGCGTGGGGTAATGTGCTGGACTATTTCTTGCAGAGTGATTTCCTGGAGCCTCTGCTGTTTGCCCGGCAACCTCACGGCAATGACAGGACAAAACTCACTGCAACCAACCAAGTAATAAATAGTCAGGACATAACCCCCCCTGTAAAACTGCAATGTGTTGTTTTTTTACACAAATTAAACAAACACAATTTTTACTTGAGCTTACGTGAGCTTTAAAGGTGCTGTTGTCTGATTTTGTTACCTTTTGGGCAGAGCCAGACTTGGTCTTTCCCCATTTCCAGTCTTTATGCTAAGCTAACTCTGGCTCTGGCTCTAGCTTGATATTTACTGTCCAGACATGACAGTGGTATCAGTCTTCTAATCTAAGTCTCAGCAAGAACGCAAATAAGCTTTCTTCCCCAAAATGTCCATCTATTCCTTTTAAGGTTACAGTCACTATTTAAGTGTTGCATATTTTATTCAAGTTTTTGCCTGCTATTTTTTCAGGTGGCTTCATGAATGTGATCTTTTTGAAATGCAGTCTCTTTGAAGTGTAAAGGAAATTTTACTATAATGGTCTCTCCCTTAGAGGCAGTGTCAAAAACCCGTCCCTTAGTGAGCCAACCTCTGAAATAATTAAGACCAGTAGGCCGAGGGGATGCCCCTCACTTCATTAATTTCAGGTTTTAGAAATGATAATTAGTTGGCTTTTTATGTGCTCCTTCTCTTCCCTTTTCCCTTGTTCATCTCCCTCTTTCTCCCTTTTGTGCTTCATCCATTGCTATCTTTATCCCTAACTCGGTCTTTGTCGTCTGCCCACTCCTCCAGTGGTTTGCTTTGATGCCAAGATCAACTTTGACGACAACGCTGAGTTCCGTCAGAAAGCCGTGTTTGCCATGGACGACATGACTGAGAGTGACCCCACAGAGACTGCAGCAGCCAGGTGGGACCTCAAATATATCGGACTGGACGGAAACATTGCCTGCTTTGGTAAGGACCATTCCCACACACACACAAACCATTAAATGAATTGTCCCATAAGCGAACCCCTCCTGGCATAAGGCTTTAATGCATCTCTTAAGTCACGTAAGTGAAAAGCTCGGACACAGTTAAAACTTAGTCAAAGGCAGTCTGGGCTCTTCTCCAGTCCACATTAAAAGCAGCTTCCTGAGGACTCCAGAAGGAGCGCTGCCGTAACCAATGCGTTCTAATTAGCTATAATCCGCCCAGAAAGTCTCCAGTGAGCCAGATTGTTAGCATTCTCATTAAAGGCCCCCTCTCTTGTCATAAATCAAAGCTTTTACAGTGTACAGCAGCACAAACAGGTGCTCTCGCATCTTACCCCATAGCCTCATAAACACATTAGATGTCTGTTAGCACTACACACACACACACACACGCACGCACACGCATGCACACACACCCTACTCTGCATCCCCATATCCCAGCCTCTCTTAAAGTAACAACAGCTTTTAAGGCCCTGCAGCTTCCTTGTGAGCTCTGTACGCCACCAAAGTGACAGCTGTTAAAGCGAATTTCCCTTTTATTGAGAGCTCGGTCGGGGAGCTTGCCAGGACACAAGTTCAGCTTGGCTAAACTAAATGAGGTAAGACATTTTTGTGCACTTGGCTCCCGCACAACTCAGCAGGGTAGCCGCGCTGGCAGTTGGCTAAATGATGACACAGGCCGCAAAAAAAAAGCATAGCAGAACCTCCTTTAATCAATGTTCTTTTCTCTGAAGTCGCGAGTCAAGACATAATCAAATTTTCTCTGTGTTACTCGACTGGAAGCATTGAATGTTCCTGATTAGAAGATTCCAACTGATTCTTTTTTTTTTTTTTTTTTTTATTTTATTTTAAATGTGACTTTTTGTTCTCAGCTATTTGCTTTTCTGTGGTTGATAATTCACTGCTGGATTCTTTTTATTGCTGTTTTTACAGTACATGTCATCTTTCCTTCAGCGGCTGTAGTGTTGTTTTATCAACTCACGGCTGCTGCTGTTACTCTTTCATCTCAGGGTCTTTTGTTTTCAATAGCTAATAAATACAGTTAATACATTGTACAGTAGGTCATTATTAGACTATAGTACCATTAACAATCATTCAGCGTATAAAATGGGTTCACCTGACAGTCTCAGGCACCTTCCTGACTGCTTTTAAGTTATCTGTGTGTCAGTAAACATGAACTGACACAGTACATCTGTTGGCATTCTCTTCTGTAAAGCACTTGGTGCATTTAATATCTTTGTTGTAAAGCACTTTGAACTGCATTTCTTGTATGAATGGTGCTATATAAATGAAGTTTATTATTATTATCTGTTATAGTGAATGGAGCTGGTTTGGCC
>JAVQJF010004166.1:0-20291 GCA_036023855.1 Gadopsis marmoratus
CATAGTATTATTAAAGTTGCACTTATTTTCATTAAGAAGTCTCAGGTCGTTCATAATGTTTTGTAAAAGGATTGTTCCTTAAATATATACATTTTCATAATGTACTTACTGTACGATTATTATGCTGTGATTTTAAACTAAACTAAAATCAGTTTGACACCCCTGATTTAAGCTTAATACAATAATGAATTACAGGTTTGTATTGCCCAAAATCCCCAAAGGAGAAGGGGGTCAGGAAGTAATTAAAGTGATTGTGATTTTTCACCAATGTTTGCTTTTTACCAGAGAAATACTGGATACATCACTGAAACAAATATGTCGGTGGGTTTTTTTTGTCAGGCACTGCGGGAAGTAGTCAACATGACTGTGGATTGCGCTAACCATGTGCATGTGTACATACCATGCCCCCAGGAAGAGCGCCAGGTTTTGAAGCCAAGTTGACATAGTGACTAGATCGTGTAATTACAACTTTCAGTTCAGTCACGTGATGCACACCGGCCCCAAAACGACTTTTTCCCCACAGAGTTACAGAGTCACTGTTGTTGTTGTGAGGAAGCCTGAGATCAAGCGGTTGGGAGGAGCCAGAGAGCTTCATGTTCACAGAGCAACTTTCATAGGAACAAAACGCTGCAGACCCTGTAACCAGTTCTCTCTATACATCCATGGTACGTACAGCTTAGCACGAGATACAAAAAACCGCTCATAAAAACATTGCTCTGTAGCACCACCAGTGGTCAAAAACTCCACAGGGTAACCTTGAAAAGATTTGAATACTTCTTCCACCACTGGTAGTTTCAATCACGCAACATTACCAGAAGAGATGTCACATCGTTAGTGTAAATTAAGGACGAAATGGGGAAATGGAATACATCAAAGAACAACTTGTAAAACTAACCAGACACAGATAGTGCACTCTTTCATCGTAGCTTCCTGAACGTGTTGTATATCTGTCAGTCAGTGGATGTGGATCACTTCAGCTCCTCCCAGGTTTTTCCTGCACCACCAACGTCTCCATCTTTCATGCCATCTAAACCAGCACTGACATACGTTGGAACAAATCCCGTCGGCAAACCCTTTCCCCAGGGACACACCAGGGACCTCTCACCACTTTCTCTCTGTCTGTCTACTCCCTCTCTCTCTCTTTCTGACAGGCTGACCTACTGCCAGTTTCCTCCTCTGTTTTCCTTCTGCATCGCTACCTTTATGCTGCTGTCTCTTTCATCCTTTATTTGATCTCCAACGTATTCTATTTTACTCTGCTTCTCCCCGTCTGGCCTCAATATCTGACAGATGCGGTCCACACCCATCCAGACCACACAGAGGATGAGCTGCACAGCATACAAACAACAAACTGTAGGTGCACTATTTAACAAATACACACAAATACATACAAAATCATAACATGCAGAAATTAATGCATATGCCTTTGCAATACTCATAAATCCTTTGGCTTTTTTCGAAGTCAAACATTTGGACCAAATGAATGTATCTCATGTAATCTTATAGGGTTTGGTCATGGTCAGCTATGATTCCCTGGTTGCTGATGTGTGGCATAAACTTATATTAGATTTATAACATACTTTTATTCATCTTTCCCTTTTTGTTTTTATTTGCTGCCAGCTATTATGCCGAGTTAATTTACATATTCACTAGAATAGAATTTTCTGCGGTTTTTTTGCACTTTCTTCCTGTCTTTTCTCAACAAATTATGGCTCCAAATTCAGGATCCTGCCCTATCTTTGCCTGTTAAAAACCTTTGTAGACTCTGTTCTTAAAAAGGTTCTGTATAAATAAACGTTATTATTATTATTATTATTACCTTTCATCATCATTGGGCTATATTTTAAGCACGTGAATTATGATACACGTGAATTAAGTCTAATCTAATTTACATCTCAGTTCCCACTTAGTGCTTAGACAGTAGACGGTATATTGTTAATGCTGCTTCTGTATGCCAAGTTTATTTTTGTATTCGCCAAAAGCAGGCTTATACAAAGCTGAAAAATACACTTCAGACTGCACTATAGTTCATCACAAGTGAACTCTGCAAAATACTAGTCGCCAAACTCTTCTTCGCATGCTTTTCAGTGGCGGTGAATAAGGAATAATGCTAAATCACACCTCTCCTTCAATAATGGTACTAAAATCTATGTACGTAGACTAATGTGACGCCATAGCCTGTTCTCATTGTCAAAGTGTCACATACCAACGTTTTGTCACATCCCTCAGCATCTCACACTCAACCTAATCAAGTACTTTTGTTGCCTAAACCTAAAGGGTGCCCTGAGCATCTGTATGAGACGCACCGGCCTTTCAACACAAACCCACCTATGACAGGTGATAAAGAGTGCCAACGTCTGCATAGGGAGGTGGTCAGGGTTGATTTTGAGTCAAACAACACAGGAGACCAGGGTTTATGTCCCGTGTCAAAGTAAATTTTAAGTTACACAACGGAACGTACGTGACTTACCTTTATCTTTTCCTTAAACCTAACCAGGGAGTTTTGTTGCCTAAACATAAAGGGTACTCTTGTCACGAAGAAGAGAAGAGAACATGTTGGACAACTCAAAAGCCAGAACTGCAACTGAGGAAGTACACACTTCTCAGCTGAGGTGTCAGCTGACACACACACACAGCGAGACCTTTAATAGTTCTTATCTGCGACTGCCACTTTGTGAACGTGTGAAGGGAGGAAAGGGCAGCCGAAAAGCGTGCAAGGCAGGAGGTGCTGCATGTCCATGTGCGTTTCCTATCCAGCCTCCTGCAGTCTAACAGATAAACACACACACACCATGTGTCGCTTGATTCCTAAACATTACTTTTATCTCAACATGCTACTACTGAGTCTAAACTGTTGTCCACACCAAGTGGAAACACTCGCATTACTGCACGAGTTACTACCAAAGACTGCATTTCCCATAACCCTTTAACTTGTTTTGAGCTATAAAACAACATCATAAGCAACGGTGCATTTTCAGTAAATATACTAACATTTTGACGTTAACATGCTATCGATATATTGATGTAATGATTCCATCCATTTACCTCCCAGAGAAAGCAGCACGTTGTTAAAAAGGTCTCTCCGTCAGCTCGCCGTCTCTCACTGACTGACCTCCAGACTGTCTGAAGGGCTGCTGTCTCTGCTGGGTGTCTGGCCTGAAGTCCTCAGACGCAGACTGTGTCACAAGAAAAAAAAACGCAAAAAAAAACAGAGAGAGGCTCCGTCTCCATAATGCAGGTGTGTGAATTAGATGGACTGCATTATTCAAAACGTGGCACAGTTGCAGTGGCCGGTCTCCCCCCGCTGATCCAAATCTGTCACTTCCCCTTGCACTCCACTCAGTGTGACAGGGCCCTTCTGGACACACACACACGCACACGGACACTGGCTGACATGTGTGTACATACACCTAGTGCAAAAAATGTCCCCAGGCAGACCCATATACTATATTATACAATATGGCAGGCTACCATAAGCATTTTGTCATTTAAGAGCTCCATTAAAGCTTAAAACCTCAGCTGACCTGAGCTCAGTAAGCAATGAAGAACATGCAGACTGTACATAAAGTATCGGTGGTATAAATGATGCAGATAAAAACTGGAGTTAGAGGGTTAGAGAGTTAGAAAAACAGATATTTGTTGCAAAGCTGGCACACAAAGTTGTGGCTTAACTCCAAATTTCGAGATAGTCTAACGGATGGGGGCGAAAAACTTTTGGCAGTCTGGCTCTATGTGTCATAGTGTTAGCGGGCATTCAAGACTAGAAACTGAAAGTGTGTGTTGCTTCAGCTGACACATAATCCAAGACGTTCAGACACCAAAACATTGCAGCTGTACATACTACTATGAGACAGGATTCTAAAACTCTGGGAAGTTAACAAGGTAACAATCATTTCAGCCTAATATCTTGATAATTGTGAGGTTGACAGTAGCTGTTTATGCTCCAAGGAACTTGGGCTAACTTGAAACAATGTTCAAACAGTTTCTTTTGCTGACAATTTGAAACACTTCAATGTAATGCAACACGGTTCAACAGCGCCACAAACTACGACCCCCAATATGACCACTTTCAATAAAAACTAAGCTAACTTACTCAAAAAGAGAAGGTTATTAGGTGTACCTGACTAATTCAGTCAATGATTCAAGAATTTGACATATACTGTACTGTAGATTAAAAATATCTATTTTAAGTTTCTCACCTCGTCATTATTCTGGTTGATGGGTCAATAATCTCAAACAGGTGCTACAAAACTAACCGGGCAGTGAAGAAGATGTCAATCAAGAACGCAGCCAAAATAAAGGTGAACTAAAGCCTTTAAGTCCTTCGGCCTCTGAGAAAAGAAAACCTCCTCTCAGTTCACTTAAGGATAGAGTTTGCAGGCTGGCAGTGTTTTCCAAAGAGCCAGGTGATCTCGGATTCTGTTAAGATGTTTCTTTCCTCTTTTTCTTTTTGGACTTTGGCGTGTCCTGTGTTTGGGTTGGCTAACGGATCACTCCCCCCCCCCCACTCACTCTCTTCTTCTCTTTCGTTTCCTTTGGCATCCCGTCCTCTCCAATTTATGTCTATTTATTTATTGATTTAAAACTCTCTCCATTGGATGTCCATCCCTTTCATTTCTCAGTTTTTCTTAACCCTGTTCTCCCTCCTGTTTCACTCTTTGCCTTTTTGTTTAATTCTTCTTATCCGTTCCTTCCCCCCTTTTCTATCATCTCCCTTCAGTGTGTACTGTGTCCATTTAAGGGCAGTGTGCTCAGAGCTAAAACCAACATGGAGTCAGCGTTTCCCTGGATTTAAGGTGGAATGGAGTCCTGCTGGCACCAGAGAGCAACAGGACACATATCATGTGTTGATAAAACAACATACAGCACAGTCCCCACAAGAAGATGTCTAGAAATGCTTTCCAAACCACACATTTTTAGATTTAATGTTTGACATCCTAAATTTAGCTTCAGCAGTCTCAAACAAGTTCCTGTGCTGTTCTCGCCGATCTAAACGAATGACAGATGTCCTTGTGGCTTTGTGGTCTAAGACGCACGCCACGTAATCACAAAGTCTCCGGTTCAGCCATGTACAATATTGCATGACATCTCTTTGCATCTCTCCACGTTGTCCGAGGAAAATACCAAAATATGTAATATAATTTTAATATGGAATAATTTTATTCGACTTGCAGCCATAAAGTTTATAAACGGAGAGTTGCTCTCTCTCTTGACCAACAGCTCAGTTTCTAGAAATAAAAATTTACTTGATAAAAAGTATAAATGTCAGGATCTTGTTAGTGTTAATCTGTCATTAATTGTCACAATATTTTGAAATTTAATCCGCAACTACTGTGATAATTGATTAATCCTTCAAACATTTTTTTTTACTTCCAGCTCCTGCAATGTGATGATCTTCTGCTTTTTCTGTTTTATTTACATTATAAATTTAAAACGTTTTATAGACAAAGCAATTACTTGACTAATCATGAAAATAGTCTTTAGTTGCAGCTCTGTAATCATTTGTCCCCAAGTTGTAATTGAAATTAAAATTGAAAGTTGAAATTAAACAAAAAGTATACGTTTATTGCATATTGTAGTGGGCATACAAAATACACCCACTGCTCTCTCATTTATCTGTAACCTGAAAAATATTTCTGCAGCAATATGAAGAATATTATTACCAAAGTAAGAAGAGGAACTAGAAACTTCCTGAGATACAGTGTGGATGAAAATTAACTGAGAGTAAGGACCCAAGAGACCGCGAGATGGAGGGGGATGAAAAGAGAGAGGTTGGTGGGAAAGAGAGAGGGAATGAAAAAGTAGCAGAAAGACACACACCTATTGTCCTGCAAAGACATGGACGTGCCAGCAGGCCCAACAGCGCCACAATCTGCAATCCCTTCTCGTGTGTGTGTGTGTGTGTGTGTGTGTGTGTGTGTGTGTGTGTGTGTGTGTATGTGTGTGCGTGCGTGCGTGCACCCAGGTGAAGGCTGACTAACAAGCTCCTGCTGGGACCGACAGGTGAGGATGAGGAGGGAAGAGGAAGAGCACAGATGGACAAACATTGTTGTTATTTCTTTTAGCAAATTTAGAAAATAGCTCATAAAACAATTTTGTCAGGACATTTGTTCGTCCTCTAAAGCACGGACAAAAGCCCTCATAAAACAAACATCCTAAATATTTGAAGGTCTGAAGAATGTCAGTAAAGCATCAACCATAGTAGTTGTGATGATAGTGATTCAAACATTAGTGAACTAATTAACTGACCTAACAGGCTGCCATTGCTTTCTATTAATTTCCTCACTGTATGTAAATGTATTAAGAGACTCTTGAAACTTGCTTCAGTTGTGTGATCCATCACAATATGGAGCGATCAGTCACACTGCGGTCAATAGGTGATGCCGTGGGGACATGTCAAATCAATCTGCACTCGCTAAACTGCAACTACATTATTACACAATAATGTAAAAATGAATGCAGACTTCAAGTTCGCTGTGATGGATTATCTGTCTATGGTAAGCTCCAGATGTCTACTAATTGGTTTTCATATCATATAGAAATGAGTGGAAAACAATATCTGCCAGAGAAAATACATTCAACACCTGAAACTTTATATCATGCATTGTAGAGGTGTAACGGTTCTGAAGCTGAGGCCGAACCCTGAATGGTGTGTTCCGTTACACCCCGAATGGTGTGTTCCGTTACACCCCTAATGCATTGGACAATGGAGAATCAAGTACAGAATACATGATGATCCGTTGAAGTGATAAAATTGGCAAAAAAACCCCACCTGTATGGTCCATTAAGCATACAGCTTAATGCTTTCAACATTTCAACAACTGTCACAAGTACAAAAGTGATATTTTGTCAAGTGCTAAGGCAGTAAAATTACCATATCATTCCAAGGCAAAACCACAGATAATGAAACCATCAACACAAAAACAGAATAGCAAGATCCAAACAACGATAAGTAGAATTAAAAGATCACACTCACTTTGTAGCAATCTGACACTTACTCACCATTTACATTGTACATTTGAGGTGTGGAGATACAGCCAGATTATCTGTCTACGAGGTATGTAGAGAGATTTGACACGACAAGACTCTGGGCTGAATGATGAATCACTCTTATCTTAAAATCATGATCTGAAGTGCAGCAATTTCCAAACCGTAAGCGCAGCCAACATTATTATCACCATCATCATTAGTTTAATATCTACCTGTAAGAAGTGAAATCCAACAAAATCCACAGGTCTTCTCTCCACAGACACAACACATTTTACATGTCACACTGTCACAACACCAGCAGCGTTATAAGAGTGACATCTGAGAAGCAGCACCTTTTTGTACGTGACACTATGTTTAGTTAACCTGAAATTCCAACAAGTTCTCCAACCTGACTGACAGAATAGGTCGCGTGCCAATGATTCCAAAAATGACACATATAGGCTTACTGGACCTTTGTCATAATAAGCTGCTTGCACAGACGACCTATATAGATGTATTTTTGTTGAGGACAGTCTCCAAAATCTAACACAGATGCAAGACGTTAACACAAGTGTCACTGTCTCTTCATTCCACACCGACTCAGAGCTCCATTCACCACCTGCCACAGTGTCCTCAACAGGCTGATTAACTTCAGAAATGCAAATCATGTGTTCAGTGGACAGAATAGTGTTGAAGAATGAAGAAGACAATGACAGGAGGGACAAAAACATGTGTTATTTGAATTCACTGATCCGGCCCACTGAAGCCTTATATGCCCAACATGAAACTGGCAAGCTCAAAGTCAGAGAAAAAAAAAGATGAGGTCTTGATAGATCATTACAGTATAGTTAATATGTTTGCAACATTAAACAGTAAGGAATAATTTGTATAATTTGAACAGCTACCTGAAGAGTTTACACTTTTCTCCTGCTGAGTGCACAAAAAAATTAATAAATATACTACACATATAAAAGTACTCCAGAAACACTTCAGAAAACTGGTGGTGTGGCTTTCCTTTTGTCAGTGACTGGCATCAACCTCAAGAGGTGACACCACAAACATCCACCAACATTTGAATCAGTCAGAACAACCATCCAAATTGCCCAGTTAACCACACCTGTCATCATAGAGCCGATCAGCCTATTGATACTGTATGGGGTTAACATATTGTTTCCTGTGTATCAGGCGACAGTTAGAAGGCACGTGTTGTTATCCACAAGCGATATGTTTCCAACGTGCAAGTATGTTTGTGTGTGTGTGAGTTTGAGTGAGTGAGTGAGTGAGAAATGAGTGGCCGTGGGGATATTTCTGATATGTATCATCCACTAGCTGCTTGCTGATTGGCTGAAGGTATCGTACGAATCAATGAATTGGAGAATTAAAGAATCAGACCTGTGTTAGTGTTTCTGTCTGCGGGACTTAAAAGATTTAGAAATATGTTAGGTAGAAATTCAGCCACAACGCAAATGTCAACACTTCCATTTGAGCCATTTAGCAGCTGTATTCCTTACATAACAACTCACAATGGTTGAGCAAGTGGACAGGTGTTTATTTTCTTGCTCAAGGGAGAGACACAGCCTGCTGCGTCACTGTCATCAACCCACACCAACAACACTAAATACTAAATTAAGAGAGTGTTTAGAAAAAGTCTCAGGATTTATTGTTTCACAAGGCTGAATCAATGTGGATTTTCACACTGATCAACAGAGAGCAAGCCTTTAATGTCGGCCAACACTGAGGATCATAGACGCAGTGGTCGGCCAAGGAAATTTAGTGCAGCAGATGAAAAACATATCAAGCTTATTTACCTTTGAAATTGGAAGACGTCCAGCAGTGTCATCAGCTCAGAACTGGCAGAAACTGGCACAAAAGGTTGTTTGTGACCACAGGCCATGGTTTATGTCGAACCCTAATGGAGTATTTTTACATTGTTGTATTAATACAATCGGAGTACTTCTTCTGAATGTGCCTTCCGGTGATAAATAGAGACTAATCGTTCTTTACCTTATTTCATTATTACTTGCAGCACATACTCCCGCAGCTTCCTGTTGTCCTCCATCCACCACCACTGACATCATCAGCTGCAGCTCAAAGAGAAGCTGAATACACAAGGACCAATTGTAATTAAGTCAGGTGTCTTGAGCCTCCACTCACCTGCTGCTTAGCTAAACACTGCTGACACTCACCGAGGCTGACCAATACTTAATTATGGCTTAAGTGAAAAAGAATCAATAGCAGCAAGCAGAGCAGTCAAGTCTATATGGCCTCCGTCTGGCTTCTCTGTCAGACATCAATCACAGACTGAGAGAGGATCCAACACTAGAAAGCAAGAGCTGCAGAATGCTGATAGGAGCAACGTGCAGCTGGCAGTTTTTCTGATGACATTAACAAAAGAGAAGTTTCATTGCGAGATGAGATATCCAGTATGTGAAAATGTCACGCTGAGCACTTACAGTAAACTGCTTGGTGGAGATAACATCGTAAATCTCTATCAGACATCAAAATAATGGCAAAGCTGAGGCAGGAGTTGAGAGCTTTGTTGTGCAGAACCAAATGATACAGAGAACTGTGGCCAAAGGATCCGCAGAAACCTGAGTTTCCCCTCAAGCATCCATAAAAATACAACAAAATTATTGAACGCAAAGACAAAAAGCCACTTCAGAAGGCTGTGGTAATGTTTGCAATACTATTTCCATTCAGAATACAGGGTTATGAACTCCACCAAACTAAAGTAGATCTTTTTCTTCCCTCTCATATATGAGCCCAGACAAACATCAATCCCTTGCATTTGAACCTTACAAGTGGCTGAAAGACTGACATTACTGAGTCAACAAGCCATCTGTGACTTTTCAAAAGAGGAGAAAGGCAAACAGAAGCCATGCACCTGGCTCTCCTATTGTACCGAGAACACCTAGAGCACTTTATGGCTTTCTTTTTCTTTTTCTATGTTAAGTTATCTGCAACAGGAAGATGGGGAAAAACTATGGGCAAGGCAGGGAGTTCAACATCTGCATCCGATACTTTCAACACAAAATGGAGAGTAATGATAAAAGTCATGCTAGGATGCAAAACATCAGGTGTAGAACGAACCGAGCTTACAGCAAGTAAGTTACACACTATACGATACATAACAAAATAAAATCAGTGGAGAGAGCACTTTTAGACCTGTACGATATAACAATGATGATCCCAACTAATTGAAAACAGTTTTTTTACATGTTGTAATCAACTAAACCCTTCTGTTGATTAAATAGCATTTTGTTTTTGAGCTCCAAATGTTTAACAAACACACCTGTGGTAGTCTCACCACAAGAATGCATCAGGTTATACACCTAACACCTGCATGTTGCCCTGTCCAGATACATTTTGAGTATCAAGCATCAAGTATCAGAAACGGTCATCTATCGTCTATCACCAGCAAATGCTTGGTCAGATTCATTGGTTCACTTATTTCTTGAGGATATGATTGCTGATGTAAAAATGATGAAAGAAAGTGTTCCAAAAAGTACTAAGATATCAAAAAAGTATGTAATAAAGAAAAAGCCACTTCCTGGACTGTTCTTTTAAGTTTCCTCCAAAGTGCTTTTGGCAAAACCCATTTCGAAGTGTATAAACATATTTTGTAGAAGACAGGGTTTGATTATAAATCTGTAGTTCCAAGTTTATGTGATACAGTAAAAAAAATAATAAAGCTTTACGGCCCTAACAGAGAAAAGATTAAAATTGCATTAGGCGGGGAGAACAAATCTTCTTAGACGATTTTACATATTCATAAAACCATTTGTTAAAATTCTTCTTACTATACTGTGTGCATGCATGGAGGCATTTTTGTGGCTATTTGTTTGTGTTCTTTAGTATTTATTAATATCCTTTATTTTGTGTGTTTAAAGGAAGTCTGATTCTGACAGCAGTAGACGGAGATAAAATTAATGATTTTTTCACAGGAGAGAGCAGGAATGGGAATGTCACTGAGTTCAGAGTGGTACAACTGGCATTAAACACATCAAGTAATATTTCCACCAGACTCTAGGAAAGCACTCCCAGACAATAGTCCAGACTCCCCAGGTATAAATGAAACAGACAGTAACAAGGCAGACTGAAATGAAATAAAAAACTTTCCAATGGACAGGTGCTGATGAAATCATCAGTCCTTAAAAGTCATCAAAATATCCTAAAGCACTGATAACTCTTGAAAGACAGACACTAACAATTAAAGCCAAATATCAGAATTCCTCGTTTTCAAGCCAGTGAGCAGCTTCCAGATCCTCCGAACTCATTCGGTCATGATGTGAAGTAACATGATCTCACCTCTTCAATTTCCAACGTAGTTACCTGAGCAGATACTGAGGCCTTAAAGGTTTTAACATGGATGAGGTGAAGCTAATCCAGATTAGCGCCTGGTCGGGGGTGGGGGGAGCTTCTCCCCAGTGGTCATCCACAGTGAAATCCTATTATAGGATAGTTTGTTTAAGCCATGATATTGTGGTCAAGGATTTGCTCCAAAAAGATAGAAATGACTTTTTCTTGTCGAGTTGCCCCACAAATACAAAAGAGCAGAGGAGTGCTTGGTTATCCAGTAATACGACCAGCATTACTGGTCACAGTGTTAGCACCAGGTGCCATGTGAACTCCTCCAACATTACATATGACTCCACCATTAGAAACCGTTACCATAAACATTTATGGAAACCATTCGTAACAGATTGTTCGACCAAAATGAGATGACATTTGACGAAAGAGTTGTGATAATGTTCTGTGGGTTTAACACTACTTAAAAAATATCGATTGATATAGGTTTTAATAACTGCATTTGTTTAGAGAAGGTTTGTCATCACATGTACCCAATCTTGAGCCCTCTTGCAATATTATTACTGGTTGCAGTTTAGGCTCCAGAGTGGTAGCTGCACCACTTAAAATCAGTTTGCAGGCAGGAGAGAGTCCCAAGACAGGCTGTGATCCAGCTGACCCCAGTCCAAAATGGCTATCCTGTAATGGAGAAAAAAAGATTCCTTAAATACTAAAGTACACTTGGCACAATAGTGCATCTGTCCAAAGATAGCCCTGCCGCTCTGCCTAGGATCCACTTGGATTTCATTGAAAAAGAGCAGGAATGTTCCAGATTGTTGGTTCTGTTGGGATTATGCAAGAGCATTCAGAAAGAATAATCACCCAAACATCTAAAAACTCATCATTTAAGTCAAACAAAAAGCACATGAACTTGGCTTCTGTGACACTGTTGACACAGCGACGCCCAGTAGCGGCGGTAGCAGTAGAATAAATGCTCTCTGTAGAGATTTGCGGCCATTAAACATGCCTACAAGCAGTGACACATCAATCACAGCACCAACTGAGGCAGCATTAATTAAAAATGTGAATTTGAAATAAATTATCACTGCTCTGGGTCACAGCATAACACATATAGCGCACGCCGAGGCCGACAGAGAGGGAATTAGCACTCAGTTAATTATGATTCACTGATATGCATGTTTCCTGTGGGGGGAGAAAAATCAACAAAGTGCACAAGGACTGCAATGAAACATCCCTTTAAGTCTACAAGCTCTACGTGGTTATCTTAAATGGCCAACAACATTCTGGTGTCAGCAACAAATGTACTTATTAACTACACATTTTTCAACCACTTACATTCTGGTAGTTTTTTTTTTAACCCTTATTTATCCACAAGAGGTATGTGTGTTTGCAAACGTGTCGCTGTCTTTATGAATTTGGGGATTTCCGTGCCGCATGTGCAAAAGTCTCCATTGAAAAACACCACACGGGAATGATTATGAAAGCCCTGACATATGATTATGGTGGTGCAGAACCATTTTTACATTTAGTGGGGAGTGAACATGACAAACTAAATATCCCCAGCTCACTGAAAAGCTTTCATTAAAACTGCATTCTAACAAAGCAATTGTCCCTTTAACTGGTGGATTCAGCTGTTAGATTTCTAAAGCTTTCAGCTGCATAATATCTCTGTAACTCTTGTATGCAGATTGGTTTGAGGATCTGCCAACATGACATTCTGTGTCCTTTGTCCTTCTTGGCTACTCACTACTGTCTCATTTTGGTCCATCTCTGCAGTGAAGACATTGGGATATGCTTTTCATTCATTATGAGTTTATTTTCTCTACGTTACAAAAACATGTAGCATGAGCCAAAAATCTTGACATTTAAAAGGTGTAAAATGAGAGGAAAAAAACCTTCTTTTATTCTGATGTAAGAGCATTCACGCATTACTCCAAGATACCTATCCTCATTTTCACCCGTTGAAACGGTTCCCAAAGCGCTGTAACAGTAATCTAAGCTTTAACAGTAGTCTAATTCACCCATTCACACACAGATGGGGACACAGTTGCCATGCTGGCCTCCACCGGGGGCAACTTGGGGTTCAGTGTCTTGCCCAGGGACATTTCGACATGTGAACAGGATGAGCTGGGAATGAACCACCAACCCTGAAGGACGACCGCACTATGCTACAGCCCCCCTGTAGTCACACAGATGAATGGATGGATGGATGGATGGATAGATTTGTTAGCTACAACATTAAAACTAAGTTGCTGACATTAGCAATGTTTTCCCCCACTTGGCCTTAAATGTGGTAATACTCCAATAGATATGCTGCCTACGGACAGACTGAAACTTGCTAACGTTAGCCACATTATGGCAACAAACAACCCATAATACTCTAAATAAAGTAATAGGCTTACACCAGAGCCGGTAACGGTTCTATTCAAAGAGAACATCTGTTGTCAACTGACAGAAAAAAACCATTGTCTTCTATTCAAGCCGTTAATAGTAATAATAACCACAGAATAAACACAGTAGGTAGGCTGTGGCTTTCTGTTGCCTCCGGCTTCACAGAAACACAGCCAGACACACACACACACTCGTGGTCTCACCATGCCAACTGGTATTCTCTGCAGTGCACACATGGTCGGGTGCAGAAAGACAAGCATGTCAGCAGAAGGCGTGAACCACGCGTCATTTCTCATTTCGATGGTGAATGTCAAACACAATCCACCATGTTTTGAAACAGATCCTGCTTCGTGCAAAACTGGTCGACAACAAATGGTGCCAGACAAAGTTAATAAATTTGCTGTCTTCTGACGTGGTGGGATAATATTTGTCTTTTTATTCCAACACGTTCTCATTCCCATGTCGTCAAATACAGATGCTGCTTTGTCACACCCCTCGGGGTCTCGTACAGATGCACAGGAATACCCCTTTAGGTTTAGGTAACAAAACTACTTGCTCGGGTTTAGGAAAAGATCATGGTTTGCCGTAAGTTACGTACGAAACGTTATGTGTGTTAAAATTACTCAATGTTGACTTTTGGTTTCACATTGGACATGAACCCTGGTAAAAGTTCTGTGTTGTTTTACCCAAAATCCACCCCGACCTCCTCCCAACATGGATTTTGTCGCTCTTTATACAACATCACCTGACACATCACCTGGATGGGTTTATGTTGAAAGCACAAGCTACCCATGAGAGTCTGTACGAGGCACAAAATGTCAGTACGTGATGCTCTGGAAATGAGAACGGGCTTATTTATCCATAACATCAGCACTAAACATGAATGACTGTTCATTATTAATCTGGATATAATGTGATGCAGAGCGTAGTTAGTTAGCAATGCTGCCTCTTCATTAATGCAGAAAAAATATAATATATATAAAATCTAAACAGGATTTAAACTCTTACTCTTAGAGTAAGAGAGTTATCAGCTCTCACATAATGTAGTCATTTTGCCAGTGATGTGCGTGCGTGTGCGTGCTTCACCGACTCACTTGGTTTGGTCTACTTGAGAGTTCTCAAGAAGGCGAAGTAGGCAAAGTTAGTTTGGGTGTTCAAGGTTCCTGAAATTAAAGTCTCGTTCCTTTTCTCATCGACAATATGAGTTTTAGGACCAAACTGTTCTGTGGACTCTCAGAGGAACTACGCATTGGGGAGTTCCCCCGAGAACTACATAGCCTCAAGGGCTTTTTTGTGCTTGCATTCTCACTACCAATAGGAACTACAATGTGGCCGAAACCCAAACAGAGTCCAAAGCAGTTAATGTAAGCTAAAGCAAATTGATTTCCCTCCACGGTTTTCCCTATTTTTTTAAAATGTCCCCATTTTAAATTTTATTTGACGTACTCCATGCTTAGCTGGGCTACATGAATATTTACCAGCTGTGTTTTGTGTTCACCCCAGCAGTGAACAGGAAGCACCATGTCAAGCATGACGTGACCAAACCCAACCCAAATTTTCCAGAGTTCATTTTACTCACTTTTTAAAGTGAACTTTAAAAACACATACCTATAAATAGTAAAACCAGAGAACTGATAATTTGCAGTGGTCTCTTAATTTATTCCAGAGCTGTATACATGAAACTCTTGTTGTTGAACCATCAGTAGAAAAGATAAGCAACAATGTTAGCCAATGTTATGCCAAAAGTTACACTTTGTGGGAAAACACTCGGCAGCTTTTAATTTCATATTCTCAGTCAGTCTTGGATGAACTCAGCATTAGTGAATTAGTTCTGATTCATGCCTCTGGTTGTTGTGAGGATCGTGTGCACCATAGTATTATAACCATAAGTGTTTATTTCTTCCCAAAAATTTGCAATTTCTGTGTCCAAGTTGAAATATACAGAATCAAATGCCACCGCTCTGGCCTTCAGCCAGGTTTGTTCAATCCATCCATTTTATTTGGATAGTGTTTAAACCACTGAACTCTGGTCACAAATGCAGGTGAGATGATGTTTGTTGACAAGTTCACGGCAGGTGAAACATTTTAGGCCAGTTTTTCCTCTGTGTTATACTACTAATTAAGCAGTTAATAAACCAGTCTGATTGACTGGTTTAAACAAAGGTAATTAAGGTATCTTAAATATAATCAAATACACACAAAGCTCTCTCTCTGTAAAGTGCTGAGTTAAAGTGTGTGCCGATATCAGAGAGGAGGAATGCCGTGTGGGATTACTGTGTCACCCTGGCACTTCTATTAATAACACAGCATTTAGCATTCACAGCTATCTGCCTGTATGTTTCTGAATACTACAACCGGGCCAGAAACAAACTTGTAACCACAAAGTTTGAATAACTGGGATTGTCTCCTCCTCCTCCTCCTCCTCCTCCAATGACTACTTCCCGCATGCCACTGAGCAAGGCATGAATTTGATCTTTGTAAGATTATGTGTAGGTAGGTAGGTGGGTCTGAGAGAGAGAGAGAGAGAGAGAGAGAGAGAGAGAGAGAGAGAGAGAGAGCGAGAGAGAGAGAGAGAGAGAGAGAGAGAGAGAGACTCGGTATACAAAATATTTCCCCTTGACTGACTGCATCCCTGACCAACAACTGCAATGTCACCCCACACACACAGGGAGGAAGAGCTATGTGATCTGATTCACCTCTGCTCACATACTGCAAAGTCAGACACATGTGTTCAGGAAGACTGTGTTGTTACTCAAAGGATTGCAGGGTCAATTCCCACTGCAGCCAATGTGTCCTTAACCTTGACACCTGCCCTTTAAAAACTAGTCTTTGATTAACTGATGGAAAAAAGTGGGAAAGAACGTAAGATGGCAAGAAAGAGGAGTAGGGAAGGATGGAAGGAAGCATCTAAAAGATTGAATTGAATGAAAAAAGGAAGGGGGAAAAAGGAGGGACATTTGGTGGGAAGATGTGAGGAAGGATGGCAAGGAAAAGAAGAAGGATGTAAGAAGCATTAGAGTAGGCTAAAGTATGAAGGAAGCATTAAGGGATGCAAAGGAAGCATGTAAGTATAAGGAAAGGGATGAAAGAAGGGAGGGAGATTAGAGGTGAGGAAGCAAGGAAGTAGGGATTGAAGGATGCAATGGAGGACGTGGGGAAGTACAGACATAAAGATAAGGGAGAGAGGAAGTAAGAGGAACATTAGGTGAGAGGAAGTGAGGAAGGAAACAAGAAAGAAAGAAAGACAGATTGAAGGGGAGTAGGGTAAAAAGTTAGGATGGAAAGAAGAAAAGGAGGGTGGGAGAGAGGATGGAGGAAGGAAGCAAAGGAGGGAGGGTAGAAGGATGAAAGGAAGGAAGGTTGTAAGGATAAGCAAAGAGAGAAACAAGGGAGCAAAATCTGACGTGAGGAAGTGAGCAGGAATAGTAAGACAGCAACGAGAGAATGACGGAAAAGAGAGGGCAGTAAGGCAGCAAGGGAGCATAGAAGGAAGCAAATAAGAAAGGGAAAGATTATGTAAGGACAAAGAAAGAAGGAGATTAATTGGGAGGGAGTGAGACTAGGATGAGACGGCATGCAGAAAAGTGGGAGGAAAGGATGGAAGGAAG
This sequence comes from Gadopsis marmoratus, assembly GCA_036023855.1. Classification (NCBI taxonomy): domain Eukaryota; kingdom Metazoa; phylum Chordata; class Actinopteri; order Centrarchiformes; family Percichthyidae; genus Gadopsis; species Gadopsis marmoratus. Next base: position 17,277 of record JAVQJF010004166.1, read on the forward strand.
GACAAGAGGATGTAGGGAAGTAGTGGTGTGGAGAAAGGGAGAGGAAATGATGGGAGGAAGGTGTCAAGGAAGGGAGGATGTAATAAAGCAAGGGAGCAAGGTAAGATGAATGAAGGAATGGAGGAAAGATGCATAGCATAAGAAAGGATATAAAGTCAGCAAAAAGAGGATAAGATGATGGCGGTCAGACAAGAATATTGCAATGGATTTGAAGATAAAAGATCATCTTTCTTCTCCTTCCCACTTTTTAAAAAACATCCATCCATGTCTGTCCCTTCTCTTCATCTAAATATGTGTGGACACACTTTTCCCCCATTTCCTTCCTTCCTTGCTCCCTTCCCTCGTTGGGTTAACCAGGCGCTCTTCCACGACAGATGATCATTACAGCTCTGTAGCAGCACCAGCCCTCTCCATGCCAAAATGTCACATCAGATTATACTGCACTGCCTTTAACGTGGCGTCTATAGTCTCTCTCTCACACACACACACACAAACTGACATTTCCAGTATCAGCTGAGCTGGTGCAGAGCAGCAGAGCCTGTAAATATAAATAGCCGTGAATGAGGGGAAGGATTGGGCTGTTGGAGGAGCGAGAGAGGGGGTTAATCTCCAGCTCATTAATCAATAATGAAGATAATTGCCTAAGTGTGAAGACGAGCGCTGTACGTGGCTGCAGAGGGGGCAAAAATAAAACCTGCACTTAGCAAATGCGTTTGTCAGAATTAATTCTGCCAATCACCACACTTCCTCAAGTCTCAGAGTTGAAAGAGGCTGATTTGTCAACATACAGTAATTAAAGTACAGTAAGGATGCAGCCGTGTGGCTGGCAGGTTGCTGGTTGGAATCCCTGATCATCTTTTTCACCACTTTGGCTAAAGTGTCAATAGAATTAGCAACCTGTCACATATTTTTTAATAATGTAACTACTAACTACTGTGAGTGACTGACCAACAAAATTTTCATTTTCTTGCTTTAGGACTGTTTTGGCTTTACTGGCTTGAAAAACAAAACAAAACGTAGAAAATGCATTCAAAGAGAGTATGTTTACAGCCCGGGAAACCGAAAAAATTTAAACAACTAACAATAAAAGATGAAAAAAACAGGGTATATGCAGGAATCCTGAAGATAAATTCCACATATTTTACCACTGCAACTTGTAACTGGTTATCAGCAACACACCTTAACTTATATTTACAGTACTTACTAGTACATTTATTTTGATAGCAAAACAGTCTGAGTTTGACCTAATTCAGATTGGCTGGGAAGGAGCAAAACTCAAGAGAATAAAGTAGTGACTAAGGCAAGGTTTATTAAAAGTAATAGTAGTCACACACTCACATTAACAAAACATTTTCATTAAACATTTCCATTTGGCCGTAGAAATACAACATTGATTTAATATAATTTATGGCCATAGACCGTCTGTCTGAATCTATATTACAAAAACTAATACCTTGTAAAATGCAGATTAAGACGTTTTAATGCTTCAAGGGTCTTAATTTTTGCTAAACTGATTTAATACCCGTTAATACTTTTTAAGACCCTGCGGATAACCTGAAAAAAGTGTTTACTGGTGACCTCATACTCCTTCCATTCAATCAAATTACCTCTCTTTGGCTGTTTTTTACTGACCCCTCCTCATGTGACATCCAGCAGGAAGTCATTTAAACTCAGAACGCAAAGACACAAACACACACACAAAAAGGAAGAGTTTAAAACGTAACAGTAAAACTTCTTCGTTCCAGTCACCTGCTGGAGAACTCTGGGCAATTAGCCAGCACTCTTACTCTGATTGACTAGAAACGAATGCCGCTGGAAAGGTTTAGTGTATTGGGGATTGAACTTTTCCATGTGCAGGCCAGCTCCTCTAAACTCGAAAAGCAATTCTGCCATCCAAAAAACCGGCTTGAGGATTCTGGATGTCTGACTGACTGCACATGCAAAATGAATGCAGAGAGCTTCCCTGCAGCCCAGCGAGAGGGATTTACATAAAAAATGTCTTAATAACGACACCCGTCAGACGCCACTCAGGATCCCTTCACCCTGAAGCTAAATATTCAGTTATAGTCCAAACAGAGCTGTCAGTGTCACAATAGCATAGAAATACGTTTTCAGTTGCAGATTCTTATTTCAAGTCAAGTTTTTGACAGTTATATTATAAAATTCAGTGTCACACCAGTTTGGCTGACTGTTTTACATGAGCTCATGTTACTTTATGTAACAGATCCCAAGATTTGGAATTTGGAAAAAAGAGAGCACTGGTGTGGGATCAGTATTCGATATCGGCAGAAACACTGAGTGCAGGTGTTGGAACGGTTACCAGAAAAGAAGAAAAAAAAAGCTGGAACAGAGAACAACAATATATTCTGGTAATGAACTCTGGGAAGTCCAGAGACTGCACCAGCCAATTTGCTTAAAACGAAAGCAACGCACATGACAAATGGAGTCTGCGAGAGCGTTTATGCGGAGGATGAAGATAAAGCTGGCAATAATGTTCTGCAGTAGAGGATGTAATGAGGGCTAGATGCAGGGTTGCTGTGGGAAACAGTGAAGAGAGGGTTCTTGTAAAGCTTTTGTTTTTTTTGTATTTCTGCGACTGAGGCAATAAAAAAAGGTACAAAACTATGCAGTTTAATGCATTTTTTGTATACGTTAATAGTTTCTCTCTTTTTTTAGAAGAATATTCTTTATTGGAAGTGGCATCAAACTTAAAACATCTTGTGATTAAAAGAGAAGAAATTTTGTTTGTTATCCATATTAGAGGTTATTATTTAGTAAAAGTGACAACACGTTATATTAGCATAAGCCCCAAGACAATTTGTATTGCATACTGTGAGCTTTGCACATCCCGCAGCTAATGCTTGCACACCTTACACATGTGTACAGCTCTAATATCCATATTCTGTACAGTTTGTTTTTTGTTTCAAATTTGTATCTTTATTTTATCTTATTTTACTTAATTTTATCTTATTTTTATATTCATATTTTTATTGCTCCAACACACCAAAGCAAATT
>JAVQJF010004169.1:0-10035 GCA_036023855.1 Gadopsis marmoratus
AAAACAACACATATACACCCCCCCCCTTTTCTCTCCACTGTTCCCGTTGAATTTTTTTTTCTTTACTTACCTTCTTTTTTTGGGTGTGGGCCCCCCCCCCCCCCCCCCCCCCCCCCGCATGCTACTCTGCGTCAGAGCTTATAGCCTAGAATGCTACACCAAACACAATTCACAAGTTCAGACAAGACCAGCCAACCGGCGTGTAAACACGCACAGTGAAAAGTGGATGATGCCGAATGTAAACGCGCTGCAGCCCCACAGACGAGATGAACCGTCCCGAAAAGACTTCCGGCCGCGGCACGTGGCGCTCTCGGGAGGGGCCCACGCGCATCTGTCGGGCATCTGCCGCAGGCTACTGGGGGGGGGGGGGCAATTAAGAGTCACGCAGGACGCGCACACACACGCACACACACGCACCAGTCGCCATGAAAGGACCGGGGCAGGTGGAGGACGCGAGTATTGTTGTGACACAAAGTCGCCTTGTTTTCTCCGAGGAGACACGACACGCGCCAAGTCCGACTGGCAATTAAGCCCCCCCCCCTCTCTCGCCCCCTCTCGGCGGGGCGAACAACAAAGTGGCGTGTGCCGGCCACAAGCTGTTTTGCTCACTTCCTCCCAAAACACGACGCCACCGAGGCGTGTCGCCCCGCTCGGGTCAGGACAGGCTCGCTTGCCCTCGGGACAGTTCGGCAACTCCCGGGCAGCCGGGCTGTCGGCCGAACACAGCAGGGCGTTTTGTAACAGTTTGATCAGACGCACGCGCACGCAGGCTTACCGGCAGCGCGAGGCTCGACAGGGAAAGTTTAGATGGGATATATATAAATATACACACACACCGCTGGGGAAGTCCAGTCCTGTTCCACAGTCGACCAAGCACGAATAAACTGTGACCTCCTCCTGTGATCAGCAGAATGTAGGACATTAATTAGGGTGCTAACGTTCGCTTTCGAATGCTCTTCTTGTTCATGCTTCAAATCCGCGTAACAGCACGTGGTTTATATGTATGCACGGAGACATTTAGGTGATAAACATGTATTTATATGCATATTATTAGTGTTTAATACATATTACTGTGTGATATCCAGCTGGCCAGCCTGAAGCCACAGTGGGTTCATTTTGTCTGAAAGTCCGTCGTAAACAGGACTTTTAGTCTTTGCTCACTGTTGTTGGATGTTGAGGGGAAATTGGAGGTGTGTGTGTGTGTGTGTGTGTGTGTGTGTACGGGGGGGGGGATTTCTTGAAAGGTTGTAATCCGGCCCCACGTGGTGTTGTCAACATGCTCCACGTAACTGTCCGGGGACTTTTGCTTTCCTCGCAACCGGCTGCTCTGAGCCAATGGCAGGAGGCGGGAGCGGAAAGCACCGCCCCCTGCCGAGAAACGACGCCGACCTGCTATAAATCCACCCACAGCCTGTTCCGAGCTCAGAATCACGCCGGAGAACAACACAGCCGCTTCTGTTCGCTGCAAAATCCCGACCGCGCTTGGATTATAGCTATGACTCTGGAGGAGATCCGCGGACAAGAGAACACGATGGAAAACGCAGATAGGTACGTATGTGACGCGCGGACGCAGCGTTCGTGTCAGCACGCCGGCTCACGCCTCGCAGCTGCCTGGTCGATATGTGCCCGGTGTTCTGACGGTGCGTTGTTCTCTTTGTGTCAGGGTGCAAAGTGCAGGCGCAGCCCTGGAGGAGCTGCTGGCCGCCGCCAGGAAGCAGGACTACCTGACAGTGGGAGTCTATGAATCGGCTAAAGTCATGAATGTGTGAGTATTGCAATTGCGTGAAACGTTTATCTGCGATATCAAATATATTGTTATTGCATGCATGCATGAGAGGATATCGTCCTCACCACCTGCCCCGTCTTCCCCACAGTGACCCAGACAGCGTGGCGTTCTGCGTCCTCGCCACCGACGAGGAGTACGAGTGCGACATTGCTCTTCAGATCCACTTCACCCTCATTCAGGCGTTCTGCTTCGACAACGACATCAACGTGGTGCGCGTCAACGACATCGAGCGCCTGGCCGACCTCGTGGGTGCAGACGAGTCCGGCGAGCCCAAGGACGCGCACTGCATTCTTGTCACGGTACGTTCCCACGAGCACCCACTCAGTGAATCATGCATGCATCACTCCTGTCTCTGAAAGCTCTGCCAAGCGACTGCATGTCTGCATATTATTCTATGGTGTCTATGGCAGGTGTTCGGGCTCTAAGTAACTCATTCTTTTTTTTTGTTTTTATCCCAGAGCCCCAGTGCAGACCCGTGGAAAGACCCAGCTCTGGACAAGCTGAGCCTGTTCTGTGAGGAGAGCCGCAGTGTGTACGACTGGGTGCCCACCATCACACTCCCAGAGCGCTGAAGGGACGTTCCACTAACGATGCTTCACATGATGATGAAGATGAAGATGATGAAAAGAAAGTCAAGGAGCTGAGCTTCAGATGAAGGGGGAGCCTTTTTGCCTCAAGTGTCTGGATTAAGAGGCTGTGGCTGTAACCCCCTGCCAGTGCATTCTGGGTCAGCACTGTTGGTTCTGGATTACCCTGAGGGAAGGGTTCAAGTTCAGAGGTCAAGTGTGGACGGTGTCAGGTGTATGTGGTGTGGACAGAAAGACTGATGTACACTGGAGGAGGATTTTGGGCGGTGCTGCATAGTGCATGAAAGGTTTTGACCCAGCTGCTGCCCTTGTTGAAAGGCAAAGGGGGAACTGAGCAGAGAAGGTCACAGGAAGACAATGTGCAAGAAATGGACATGTGAAAGTGCAGAGGACTGAACCTCATCAGAGGGAAAGGAGGAAGATGCTGGTACAGAAGAGGGTATCTGAAAATGTCTAAGTGGACTTTTCTTTTCGGCACAGCTGTCAGGAATTTCTTGGAATAAGCAGAGACTTTGCTTGCAAATCCTGATTTGAGCCGTCTGTGACACTCTACCGTGGACTAATATTTTTTACTTTGAAATATGCAGACGTAACAATGCAATATTCATTTGAATTGTACTAATTTTTGATGTTTTGTGAATAAACATTTGAAATCAAACTCATGCTCCCTTGTCAGAAATGTTATTTCACCTTTGCATTTAGCTGGCACCCACCAAACCCGCGAGCTAACTCAAGTTAATCAGCATGTAGGAAGTTACAGCGGATTACACAGGTACGCTATCATAGTATCAGGAAGTGTTGCAAGATGTCAGCTACCCAGTAAAAGAGAAGTATTGGGTAAAATGTGAGTGGCAGGTGTGGCTGTATAAGAGATTAAAAGAGTAGAGTAGTTACAACATAATGATGCTTGTGACTTGTGCTCTTTCCCAGCGCTGAGCTTTTTCTGCTCATAGACCAGCTGCCTTATGTGACAGCTTGCACAATCGCTGCAGCTAGAATCCAGACCGAGGCTGGGGGTCTTGCAGGGGGTCTTGTTTTCTGTGCGCAGGCAGCCGGGTCTAGAGACGTCTGTGTGTCAGTGGATAGTGTGCTTAGTTGTACTTTTGAGCATCCAAGTCGAAATGAGAGGCTGTATGGCATCAATATCCCAATTTTGCTTTTCTGCAGCGTGCTGAGGTTAAACTTTACATATTGCAGAAACCTGCAGTATTGCATATACATCATGTGTGAAAGTTCAGGCTAATAAATCCTGCAATGGCTTACAAAGGTCACACAAACCATCAGGCAACACACATGGGGAGAGTGACGCAAAGCTGTACATCTTGTTTTCCTGTACACACGTGCACACACAGCCACGTGCAACCACACCCACAGAAAATGGGCTGGAATTGGAGCTGAGCTGTAGCAGAATGAGGGGTCAGCAAGATCATCAGTGGCAGGTAAGTGGAAGTGTGTGAGAGTTGTGGTTGCGACTCTGAGCTGAAGCTGACAGTAAAAGGTGGCCCACATCAAAGAGGCAGCAGACTTCAGAGGAATTCAACTCGCTTTTCTTCGCAGCACTTTGGTCTCCAGCCAACCACTGGTCATACCGTGCATGTGTGCACGCCTGAACGCACAGGTGCACGCAACCGCACGCACGCACACACACACACACACACACACACACACACACACACACACACACACACACACACACACACACACACAAGCAAAGTAGGCAGTCCCTCTCTGCTGAAAGCGATCCTAGGTAATTGCTCAGTATTCTGAGAACTGAGGATGCTTTACTCTGACAGAATTACAAAAAGTAGTAGAGATGCAATAAAGGGACTTTCCATGGACATGGAGTGCACTAGTAGCCATATATGGTAAATGACCATAAAGTCATTTTCTGACATGCACTGTCAAAACTCTAGCTAGATAGGGATGAACAAGTCTTGTAAGACACTGATATGAGGACTAATGTGGCTGTGATGATTATTGTCTGTGGTTTCTGCACTCTGCTATGAACAAAAACATGAAGCCCGTGTCTGAGTGCAATATCTTGTGAAAGGTACCCATAAAAGTCCCAGCCAACTCACAGGGTGGACTGGGACACATTTAAAATGTTCATAAGTAAGAACGGACTGAAAACAGAATGTGATTTTATCTGGCTCATGGCTCCAAAAGCACACAAAATATTCAAGGATTTTTGTCTATGCAGGTCAGTGTTCTTCAGGCAGCCGTTTCTGTTCTCAGGCATAAGAAACCCCACTACCAGCAACAATAGCAGAGACAATTGCACCTAATCTTGACCTGTTTTTGGAGAAAAAGCAATATTTTTTTGGCCTTTTGCCTTTATTGATAGAGACAGCTTAAGAGAGACAGGAAAGGGGTGAGAGAGAGGGGATGACATGTAGAAAGGGTCCGGGCTGGTACGCGCACTACCTGGTGTCTCAGCAGGGCTCCCAAAAAATACAACCCAAACTGCCCCCACATATAGTTAAGACCCATTTTCTCAAGAATATACTGTATATGTTGACTGCTTATTATGTGCTGGCGAGTTGGCTAAGTGTATGGTAGTTACAATTAAGCACTTGTAGTAAGTGTATTATTGACTAAATCCTCGACTTACTTTGGGTAAAAGTTGCAATGACGACCTTTGTGATGGATCAGATTCTTCTTTGTGCTCTCCAAACCCTCATTCTCCACGTCTGCAACACTCAGGTCTACATTATCTGCTATCTCAACCCTCATTCCTCTAGCCCATGCAAGCCTTATGCAAGACTGTAAAACAACAGCATGCTTGTTTTTTATACTGTGTTCCTTTTGGCTGCAGGTGTATGTGGGCCAGCCGAGAACGATACGACTCAGGCTACTGGAAAGGGTTCCTTGCCTCTGCCGCTGCTGCTATTTGTACAGAGTTAACAAACATCTTCTCCGTGCGCTGGCTATGGTGCCAAAGCCTGGAGCAACAGTCCAGACTTTCGAGGCAGCCCGGCTGTCTGCACGAGATCTAGAGATCTAGCGCTGTGATAGACTGAAAGGGAGGGAGCTAGACCAGACAGATGTGTGCTCTGACTGGGAAACACCAGTGTTTTCAACTGTGGCACAATAACATGGTAAACATCAAGCAGTCATTTACTCCACGCTGTTTTCTTTTTCTTCCTATATACAGTATATGAAGTGCCGATGATGAGTTATCCTCTATTTCACACGGGCCACAACCCCCGACAAAATAATTCATTTGTCCCTGATGGATCTACTACTGCAAATACAAAAAGACATGATAGATGATTAAAGGGTATTCAACTAACAACTTAGCTTCTTAAAGAAAATTTTCAACAATTTGGAAAAAAACGCTTATTCACCCTCTTACCGAGAGTTACATGAAAGGCTTGACACCACACTCATATCTGCCAATATTAAGCTGAAGCCTGCAGCCTGTCAGCTATTCTTAGCAGAAAAAGACTGGGAACAAAGGGAAATGGCTTGCCTGGCTCCATCCGGAGGTAACAGACTCCACCTACCAGCATCTTTAAAATTCAATAATTAACACATTGCATGTCTGTTTAATACACACAAAAACAAAATGTAAAAATTACAAGTTGTTGACAAGTTTTACAGTGGATTATGTGCAGGGCTATTAATTGGTGGGGTGCACTGACTTCCTGGAGTCTGTGATGTTTGCCCGGCAACCACACAGTGACAACAAGACTCCAGGTGCTGGCTCCAGCTTCATATTGAATGAACGGATATAAAAGTGGTATCAAGAGCTATCAATCTTTTCCCCCCAAAATGTTGAACCAGTCCTCTAACAATTTGGAAAGCTGCATTTAAGAGCAGAATTAGTCAGAGACTCAAACGAAAAGTCCCCAAATTAATCTCACTGTCACCAAAGACCACTGTTTTCGAATGAGCAATGCTCAGTCAACTGAAGCAAATCCCGCAGCCCCTTTATACTCTGCTGACTAAATCTGTTTTCAAAATGTTTACTAAAACTCCCCAAAACTCAAACCTCCTTCTATTTAACATGGGTGCAGCTTCACTTGAACAAGCCTGCCAAAGAAAATAAAGTGAGGAAAAAACAGTCAGGGATAGGGTTGGTAGTGTAATAGCCTTCTGTGCACAGCTAAACTTGAAGATCTCTGAGGTATTTGGCATTGATGATGGTAATATTGTTTGCTTTGCTTACAACAAATTGAGAGAGGAAAGAAAATACACAATGTTAAGATTTTTGATTTTTGTTTTAAGCTACAAAATGTGTCCTGTGGCGTTATAATACCACATAATGGTTGCTGTTTGACTATTTTAATCTTGGTCAAATATTACAGGATGTGTTTCCATATTGGGATATTATTCCCAGACTGTACATGCTAAATGCTTCAGAGGGCCGTTGGTAGAGTGATATTCCGCCCTTGCCAGGGCCATTACTTTCATGGGGAACTGTGGTCCCTTCTTCCCATTCCCTTCTCCCTCTCACTTACAGTAACCACAGCAAGATGAGATTACACCATGAGTTGGCAGGTGGCATGCCCTCTCACCCCACCCAGCTCTGAGTCTCATTTGCTCGCTCTTTCTTTCTCTCGTGGCCAGATTGGTACCATGCGCTCAAGCCCCAGCTGGCTCTGGCAGGCAGTAGAGAGAGAGATATATAGATGGCTGACTGGTATTGGGTGTCTCTAATCTATGTGTCACTTACTGGAGAAATGAGCTGCACCCTAGCTGCTTCTGCTCCTGCTGTTGCTCATCTTACAATGAGCTCACCGCTCAGAGGCTGTGTGGTGAGCCAGCACAATCTGCAACTTTCAGAAGTTCTTAGATTCACAGGGAGTTTCTCATCACTGCAGTGGCCAAGGTGAGTTCAGTACAACAACATTCACACACGCTGAGGCTGCTGTTTGGGATAAGTCAGAGACTGAAACAGTATGACCTGACATGGATGGTGTTTGAGTTTTATGGTTGCGGTTAGGCTGAGGTAGCTGTACATTCTGAAGAATACACACACACACACACTCACACACACACACACACCTGGGCACCTGGGATGACCACACCACACTGTGAGGGATGAGATCACTGATCCACCTCAGTTCAGAAGTAATGATCGCGGTTGTCTTTCTCCAGAGCCTATAATCAGAGCGAGTAAAACACCTGTGTGTGTGAGCCAAGGGCAGGGTGACCAGGTTACAAACACACACACACCTGACCTACATTCAGAGATTCACTGTGTCCCCTTGGGGGATAGAGTGACACACACACACACACACACACACACACACACACACACACACACACACACACACACATGCATAACAGGTCATTGCAGATGAGGTCACGACACACACTTAACTGCTGTTAATGTGAAATACTGCTCTTGGTTAAAACCAATGAGACAATTGTCATAAGAATAACAGCTGGGCAGAGAGAATGGGCTTTACATTTGGAAACTATTCCCTCCACTATTCGTGCAGGATATAATCATTTGGATGTTTGTTTTCAAATGGGTACATCTGCAAAAATTGCCCTGGGATTGCATCAGGGTGTTTGTTCAGTAGCAATTGAATGGTTTGCCTGGATGGAATGTGTGCTTTCTGAGTGCAATATCTATATTATTAGCATAAACAAGATTATGTGTGTGTGTGCCCTCGTTGCCTTTTTACCGTGAAGCTCTGGTCATGGGGTTTATGAAAAATATCATATGAGCCACAATAGCAGTGGCCTTACGTAAACCTCAACAGCTAAACTTAGATCACACGGCGATCTGAAGTGCCAGATTTCAACTTGGATCCTGCCTCATGGGATTTCAAAGTGAACACCATCACAACAAACATGCAAAATCCTTAAAAACTCAGCGACACTCTGAGAAGACTGATGCCAATTGCACTGATCAAATGAGATTGGTGCTTGCTTCTTTACATAATATGCAATGAGATAAGTGTAAAAAGCACATGCTATTTCAGGACAACTGAAACAGCTCCGAGAGTCTTATAGTCTCACCTGGTTTGTTCTGGTACAGTAGAGGACAGAAGAGGGAAGCCAAATATATAGTGTCAAATGCCTTAAAATTAAGCCTCCAATTGTGTTATCATTCACTAAAGACTGTGGTATTTAATGAATGTAAGAATGCATATTGTTTCTCACTCATGCTTTTCTACTTAACCCCTGTCTGCTGCAGGATTCTATTCATACTTTCTGGTTTACTCTGGCTGCCAGTCTGGTTGAGGTGGGGCAACGGTAAGTGATTTGCCAAATATGGGGAGCAGCCTGTAACCTTGGCAGGGCTGACACATTTCTGACATAGCTGAGCTTATCCTTCCAGGAGCACATGTACTTAAAGCTGTGCCAGGAATCCCATCTCATAGTCCACAATCCTCAAGTAGAGCAACAGGCCGGAAGGCATGGCCATACAAGTGCAGCCTGGAGATGGGGAGATGAATACCGCTGTCTACACAGATTCAGACAGATGCACAAATAAAATGCGGGGAAAGTTGCAAGCTATGTGCTCATCTGGTGATAGAGTCTCTGATCTGTCCTGGCATGCAGACAGAGAGGGCAGACTGGATGACCAGGTTGAGTCAAGGATAGACAGGAAGCGAGTAAAAAGAGAAGGTAGACAGATTGCATGGATGGTGGAAATTCCACATTCCACCATGCTGATGTGTAAAACTATTTCAGGCTAAACAAAGTAGTATCTGAAATAGCATCGTGCATTCTTACTCATGGGGATTGTTTAATTCAAGAGCAATGTTAGAGCATACACACATGTGCCACAAACACACACAGGGAAAACAAAAGCACATTGTTCACTGAGTATTTTATTGTTTAGCCAACATCAGGATTCTGTGCGAGCATTAACCAAACTGGTAATAAAAAAGAAAAGAAAAGAAAAATAACAGGAAATACAAGTAAGTCCATAGTGCTTTGGTACAGCCAGTGGAAAGGTGTCAAGGCAGCAGGTCATTTTTGCTTTTGAAAGAGAAAGAGAGAGAGAGAGAGAGAGAGAGAGAGAGAGCGCGCAGAGTAAACAGTGTTACTGCCAGATTGTCTCTCTGCTTTGAGTGCACATGCAGTTCAGTCCAGTTCGTTACACATTAGAGTGGTTATTTTCACGCTTCCTTTGGCTACCGTTGTGGATGGTGCCGACAGAACCAATCCATTCTGCCCCGTTCTTTCGTTACCCCTCTGTTCAAGTACTTAGCACGCTGACCCGGGTCTTAAAGGTGGAGCTAGAAACACTACAGTCCATTGATTGGTCAACAGAATCGTCATTTCTTGCGTGAAAAACTACTCAATGCACAAACCCGCAATTTTTATATAGCCCATAAATTGCAAAGAAGCCAATTTGACATAGTGGCCAAACAGTGTATTTACAACTTCCATGTTGGTCACATGATGCACACTGGCCCAAAAATACTTATCCCAAAAATACTTATCCCAAAGGGTCGCAGGGGGGGGCTGGAGCCAAACCCAGCTAACATTGGGCGAGAGGCAGGGAAACACCCTGCACTGGTCGCCAGTCAATCACAGGGCAGACAAACAGACATTTAGGGGGCAAACGTTCACACCACATTCATACACCGATGGGGACACAGTTGCCATGCTGGCCTCCACCGGGGGCAACTCGGGGTTCAGTGTCTTGCCCAGGGACACTTCGACATGCAGACAGCGGGAGCTGGGATCGAA
>JAVQJF010004176.1:0-28457 GCA_036023855.1 Gadopsis marmoratus
GTTATTCACTACTACTACGGGGCGGCTAGTGCGGTCGTCCATTAACCCCAGGGTTGGTGGTTCGATCCCAGCTCCTCCTGTCCACATGGCGAAGTGTCCCTGGGCAAGACACTGAACCCCAAGTTGCCCCCGGCGGAGGCCAGCATGGCAACTGTGTCCCCATCGGTGTGTGAATGGGTGAATTAGACTACTGTTCAAGCTTAGATTACTGTTACAGTGCTTTGGGAACCGTTTCGGTTGAAAAGCGCTATATAAGAAAGAGTCCATTTACCATTTACTTTATTCTATTGAGTTTTGTTCCCTCCCAGCCGATCTGAATTAGGTCAAACGAAGTCTGTTTTGCAATCTCAAATTAAATGTCTTCGTGTAGTACTGTAAATGTAAGTTAGGGTGTGTTGCTGAGAACCAGTTACAACTTGTGGCATCGCAGTCGTAAAATATGTTGGAAAATGTCTTAAATGGTATGGAATTTAACTTTTTTTTGTATTCTTGCATATACCCTGTATGTGTGATTATAGATACTGCATTCACGCAGTGGAGGGTGGACGCTGGAGCAGATTGGCTCCAGAATAGCCCAAGCTATGAAACAAGTAAGAGGGCTTTTTACTCTTCTGTTCTCCTAGAAAATACATGTTTTCTGTCTTTTTATAATTCAATGCAAATTTTGTGCAATAATTGGGTTTGGATGTCCCGATTTATTTATTTAAAATCTCTGGGCCTGAATTGAATTGATCCGATCTCATGCTTATATTTACCTAACTAAGGTAAATATTTACCTAGCTACTGTTGATTAAAACAGTAGCCTCTAAATCTGACATACCTTATTTTTCATGAGCTCCTTGATCCAAATTATATTGAAAACCTCAAATTCTAGATATAATACGGAAAATTTAACTGGGAGAATGTGACTCCTGAATTGACATGAAGTGATTTGCTAAAGAGAAGGTACATAGCGCTGTTGCTACAAACTACAAACTTTACAGTGCCAGTGTATTACAGAATGATGTTTCTTTTAACGTTGCCTTATAAACAATCTTGGGCAGAATACAGACACTAGTTTGCAGAGAGCACACAAAACCCGACAGCAGTTTGACCTTCCATTAACATGCTCTCAGAATTCAATTACTAATTAGCTGACAGCTGATATGAGATGTCGCCAGCGAAATTAGTCATTTTAACTGGCGAAAGTGACTGCCGGCGTGGTCTAAAAATTGAGAAGCTGCTTCCTGGATGTTTTGTGCTCTGCTCTTTGCTAATGAGAAAGAGAGAGGAGCGATAACAGACTCATTACCATCGGCGCTTATTGAATTTTGCCACCCCAGGTGTCGGAACAGAATCACCGGTGCAATCAATATTTATTTTTTTTTGCTCCCAACTGCAGTAATCAGAACCCATCTTAAGTGATTCATTTTCAGAGCTAACAGAAGTTTGCTTGTATATATAGGCCACTGTACCCCGCTGGCAGGTCCACAATGAGGCAGCTCTGTTCTGGCGGGCTAAAGGCAACAGCAGCCGTGCCCTTCAATGCCTGCGCCAAGTGTTGGGCTCAGCCCCGCCTTCCCACCGCCACTTGTCCCTCACCAACGCTGCTAACCTGCTGCTACACCATGGCTTGACCACCCATGCACAAACACTGCTGGAGCAAGCTTTGGCTCTCAATGCATCAGAGGTAAAGGCACATTGGTACATAACTTGCTGAGTTTTACCGTCTTAGAGTTACACACATACACTATATTACTTTATTAATTTTTAGTTTTGGCTAGTATATAAGGTACATGTGTTTGTTGACAAATTGGTTGCATGGCTGCAATGTGGAATATAACATTCACTGGTACCTGTGTACCTGTATTGATACAACCTTAACAATACCAGTGTAGTTATCATCTCATGCTGGTGCTCTACAGTATGTGTCAGTGTTAACAGATTCTTATCCATCAGGTTAGCCACACACAAAGAACTTCCAGGGCATCAAGCAGTATGCATGCAGAGCTTTTAATAACAGCAAATCATAAATACTCAAAAGATTTTGACATTGAAGTTGGATCTCTGAATATCTCATACAGTAGGCAGGAGGACAAATGAAATGGGCATTTTAGGCTGAAATGTATACTGCAGCAAGGAGGGCATTTAAAACAGAATTATTGTTGTCACAAAAGATACCAGTTGAGCAACATTTGAGTGCCTCGTCATGCCCACACTTTGCTGACTAAGTGCGTTTTTAATGGCCACTCACTGTTACCCTTTATCAATTGAAGGCATCAAGCAGTATATTGTGCCATGTCACAAAGCACTCATCATCTCAACTTGGTTCTAGGAACATGAATATGAATTGAGATCTCCAGTGGCCTGCAGATTCTCCACATTTCAACGCATGTGCATGATATACCAATCCAGAAACCACAGATAGAATGTAAGGATCGGAGCTGGTAAAGCGTAGCACGGGATAGCAATGTATTATCTGACTCACTTCACTCAATCGAGTGTTGTACATATTTCTGTAGGATGCACACATATCTGCTCATGCTGAGTTTCAGTTCTCACATGTTACACATCAGCTAATGCTGCCCTTTTCGTTTTGCTTTTCTCCCTCAGCCCCACACCCTGCTCAGCCTGGTGAGCATGCAGTTGGCCCAGGGCAATGTGACAGGTGCTCTGGCCTTGTTCCGCCACATCCTGGTGACGGCCCTTTCCTCCTCCTCTTCCTTCTCATCTCTTGCTGGCTGTGAACAGTGTCGCACCAGCCTACCTCTGCTGCGTTGTCTGCAGTTCTACCCCTTCCTTTACAATTTTTCACACCGACAGGCCTGCTCACGTAAGTGAATCACACACGGACTTATGTTACGCTCTCTCTTAAGTGTAATGGAGTTTTATTTTTAGAATTTCACCATTTATAATGGTACTCTTGTTATAGCAGGGAACAAAGCTGTGAAATGCGGTGAAGTTTCAAAACATCCGCATTAATCTGGGATAATGTATCCCATGTTCTGATTTTACAACTTTTTTTGAAATGTTAGGCAGAACCTAAGTGGCCATAACCAATTATTACATCTCTAAATAATAATAATAACTTAATTTGTATTACAAAGTGCTTTGACAGATGAAGCAAAAAAAACATGATATACAGAAAATAGAAAACAGGGAAAAAAGAATAATAATAGAAATAAAAATAATTAAAACTCAAACAATGGTAACACACAAACAATATAAGGATGGTATGAGGATGACATCACATGAAACCAAGTCTATAAAAATGTGTTTTAAGAAGTGATTTAAAAGAGGTTACTGATTCTGCCAGCCTTATCTCCTCGGGCAGGTCAGTCCAGAGTCGAGGGGCCATGATGGCAAATGTGTGTTTTTAACTTTTAATTTTGCCTAAAAATAACTAAAATTATAGATAATGTTGAACTGCATGGCTAACTGAACACATAGCTAACTGAGCTATCACCAGATACACATGTCGCGCTAGACGGCTTCAAGATCATTCGGGCGGACAGGACAAAGGACAACGGTAAGAAGAAGGGAGGAGGTCTGGCAGTATTTGTTAATGATCGATGGTGTAACTCTGGACACATCACCATTAAAGAACAATTCTGCAGTAAGGACATTGAGCTGTTAGCCGTTAGCATGTGGCCTCTCTACCTTCCCAGGGACTTCTCGCACGTCATCGCGATAGCGACGTATATCCCCCCCTCTGCAAACGCTGACGCGGCATGTGACATCATTCACTCAGCCACAAGCAGGCTGCAGGTACAACACCCAAATGCCCTTCTACTTATCTCTCGTGACTTTAATCATGCCTCTCTGTCCTCCAATCTGCCACTTTCATTCAGTATTTTACATGTCACACCAGAGAGAATAAAATATTGGACTTATTCTATGCCAACGCCAAAGAGGCATACAGCTCATCACCCCTCTTCCCCCTGGGGAGGTCTGATCATAACCTGGTCCACCTCCAGCCAGTGTACAAACCTCTTGTACACAGGCAGCCAGTTGTCACTCGCGCAGTGAAGAGATGGTCCGACGAGGCTGAGGAGGCCTTAAAGGACTGTTTTGATACAACTGTGTGGGAAGTTTTCTGTTTGCACTATCACCTTTGCTGTTGTAACCCCACTGAGGGACTAAAAGGTTTATCTTATCTTATGACAAACTTTTTGTACTACTTTATGGAAACCTGATGGCATTTATTAGAGACAGATTAATCAATTATTGTTCTGATTACAAATATAGTTTTGTAAAAAACATTTCATTAAGGCTTACAAATAACCAAATATAATAAAAGATTTTGGCTATATTGTCCAGCTCTACCAGCTGGCTGTGTTGAGCTGGAAAGTAGCCACAGGCACTGTAGGCCCAGACAGGTTTTGCACTTGTTTTTTAACAACATGTTGTCCCGTGAAGCTGCAAGAGTAGCTGTGAGAAACAAGTACTATATTTTGCTTCTGTTGTGAATAGACGCTGCATCTTCTTCTTTATTCATATCACTGGGAGTGAAGAGAAAAGTGCTTTCAAGTGGAGAAATTTTGGCACTCAATAATTTAGGCAGCAGAAAATAGCTGATCCCAAATTTAGAAGGGTCTATATTTTACTCTCCAAAGCTAAATATTGCTCACATAAAGCACACTGAGTACATGAGGTCACACAAGCACTTCTAAAACACACACCCACCTTATGTTAGGTCAAAAAGGTTGAAATATACAGAGAAAATACACCATCTTTTTTCATGTAAACTTTTATGGTGTCTGCAGTTCCTCCCACATGTTTGGTCCTGTTAGTAGTATTGCTACAGTCAAACAAATGGTAATATCTGGGCTCTGTCTTTTTAATGTTTGTGAAAACGTAACATCATATCCAGATCCTTGCTTAGTAGCTAACAACTGAAGTAGTCCCTTGATTTAAAGCTCCACAGCCTAACATTATGAAAATCACCGTAGGCTAGCTAACAAACAACAGTAAAAAATATTAGGACAACGAACAGAGCCATACAGGGCTGCAAAAATAACAGCATTCTTCCAATACTGCTGTGTTAGGTCTAATCATGGCAGAGTATGTTCTCATCATCACCTTAGCGAGTCAACATTTGCTTATTGCAAAAGCTGCCTCCAGCTAAAACAAAGACCTACTGGGTTAAATGTAGAGAAAATAAATGGCTTTATGAACTACCAATCTATAGTGTCCCTTGCACCTTTAAAGCTGTTTTCATTGGTCTCCCATGGGTCCTATAAGATTGTGAAATCCAGTATCCATTACTGTACCAGTAATGTAGTGCACAGATCTAATTTCTTGAAAGTTGAAAAAAAATCGAAGCTTTGCCTGAGTTAATTCAGACAGTGAATGGAGTTGGCAGAGTGTAGCGAGAGGATCTGAAATTACTGATTTGTTTGTTCCAAAAAACCGTGGCTGTGTCTCGAAATATAAAATGCATCACTTTTTGTCCAGTAGAGAATTACCCCCAAGGAAGAGCTCAAGTGCAAAAGTATTAATGATCTGGTTTGAACCACTATTGGTCAGTGACAGAGTAGCAACAAAAAACATATTTATAGAGAAAAATTAAGGTTTGAAGGTTATTACTTTAATTCAACTTAAATAACCAAAGTGCTTTAGTAACAAAGGACTTTCACCCAGGAGGCCGCTGTTACCAAAAGTCAGTGTTGACTTATTTTAACGTATGTACGTAACTTAACTTACTTAACTAGCTGTACTTATTTGAACCCAAACCATGATCTTTTCCTAAACCTAACCAAGTAGTTTTGGTGGCTAAACCTAACCACACTTCGACCGTTTCACAACGTTAACCACATGTTTATTATTGTTGCCATTACAACGAAGGTCTGTTATGCCAATATATGTCGTTGATAATAAGTGTACCTAAATTTAACTTGTGTTAATCTAGAGGGTGCTGCCTGCATGGCTGAGGAGGACCTTGGTATACAGCTCGAGGAATGGGAGGGCAACGAAGAGAAGCAGGATGCACCAGCCATTTCTGTCATGGAGGACTCCCTGCTCTTCGAGAGTAAGAATATTATTTAGTCACACCTTCAGTGGCAAAATGGCAAGAAAATCTTTCCAGTATACTGTAGCGAAGAAAAAAATTACTAGAGGTCTCAGGTCAGTACAGTTCCACATTGGCACGAACCTCTACTGTATCCAACATGAACATACAAGATTTTAAGGTAACACCTTATTTCCTACAGTATGCATGGCCTATCATTTGAGACCATGGTATGGTCTCCCCGTCGTCCATTAAATCCTGATAATGGATATCTTGTCGGGCATTATCCTTAACATGATGTCTTATGATGGTACAATAGCTTTTTCTTGAGCTGAAAACAAAATGTTATTGAGAATTAGACCACATCAGTCTTGCATGTCAGTTGGCTTAATCAGTTAAAAAGTGCTCCTGTAGGTCAACACCGCTCTAATTTGCCTAATTTACCCCCCAGAACTTATCTTGGACAGTAATGGGTCAGGGGAGGCAGCTGGACAGCAGCAGGCTTCTCCCTCTGCATCAGGAGCAGCTAAAATGGCCACCCCATTTGGAGGTGGAGGAGCAGAAGGGGAAGAGGAGTGGCAGCTGAAGGAGGACTTGATGGGAGCTTTTGAGGGGGCACTGGATGTTGGAGGCAAACGAGGGGACCTGCGAGGTATCCGGGTGCTAAAGAATGACCGTGTCATGGGTGCCCGTGCTGGTGGTGGGCCCTGCTTTGGAAACTGTGAGGATGACGAGGGAGCTGAGTGGGTAAGTGTACATGTCCGTCCTTTTCACAGCATAGAATTATGTTTGAGTTCTAAATGATTTATAACTCAGTGAGGTCTGATGGGACTGATGTGACTCAAGTGTGTACAGCTGAAATGAACTGTGTGAGTGCCTTTTTGTTGTTCATCAGATCACCTTCCAGGTAAAACGGGTCAGGAAGTCCAAGGTGGATGGGATGGAGAGTGTTGCCAGCACTGATGACAGCCAGAATGAAGAGTCACTGCCTGGAGGACACTCTGTCTTGGAGATAAGCGGGCCAACTATCCCATCGCCTGGCCCTTCAGGTACCACATATACCTGCATTTTATTTTCTTACACCCGCATGAACACAGCTGAGAGATTTGTCTTTGTGGTTTTGGGCAGGTCGCTGGAGGGACTACACAAGTCTCGGCTGGCCAGGGCCAGAGGAGTGCCAGCGGACACGAAGGGTAGACCTTACCACTGTAGCTAGCACCTGGTTGGCTGTTTCTGCTAAGAACATTGAGTAAGACTCTCACTGCCCCTATCATGGTCACATTTCATCTTGTGTTTTATTTACTGTATGTGTGTGTGTGTGTGTATATATATATGTACCACAGACACACACACTCAATTACCAGTCAGTTCCAAAGAGTTTTACAGAGCATCCATTCATCATCTTATTTTATCACCGTGAATTTAGTTGGCACTGAAACATTGACCATGTACAGACAGCTCTAATGTGTTCTCTCTTTTGCCAACAGAACTGGGAAAAGTAATATGTTTGAACATTAATATCAAAAGCATTTAAGATTTTTTAGAACAGTGTGAGTAAATACCATTTTTAGTCTTTTATATTTCATTTAGTACTTTCCCTTCATTGTCTTTTTTCAGCATCACAGAGCACATAGACTTTGCCACTCCACTCCAGGAGCCAGCCACTGAACCTTTATGCAACGCCAACCTAGCTGCCAGTATGCACACACTCGACCACCTGGCTGGGGTGGCCAATCGTGCCGCCATCCACTACACTGGAGAGAGCCAGCTGCGTGAGGTAGTCTGAGGCGAATAGATTACAAGAATGAACATGCATTCACTTCCCTTTCTATACCTAAACAGTCGGAGGTTTTCAGCTTTCTATAAAGCAACACTGTCACAACAATAATGAAAATATTGTAACATTCTCATTCAAATGACTTTCAGTTCTACAGGTGTACTTCCATAGTACATGAAACCTTATGCAAACAACGGTTAAAAATTCAGGAGGGTAAGAAGTTGTCTTGCATACCACAAGAAAAAGAGCAGGGTGTACAGTAGTTAACATCTAAAGAACATGCAACAGGTGTAGATTATGCACGCTCAAGGTCAGTCCTAATTTACTGAAACTCTCAAGTGGAAAATCATTGTTATACTGTATAGAATAAAATTCTACAATTGACAGACTATTTAATAAGCTCCACTTTTTAATAATAGACTCGCGTGTGTCTTCTTGTCCTAACCCCCAGGTCCTCCAGAACCTCGGCAAAGATAAGTTCTCCCCTCAGTCCTTTGAGCAGGTGGGCACACGCATCGCTAAAGTACTGGAGAGGGTAAGTGTTCTTGCATCCTCCTAGTTAAAGATAAACCTCTGTATTAATATAATGGATGTTTGGACAATCTTGAACATCACTTGAATGTACAACATCAAAGGATTTTCAAATACACAAAATATTGGCAAATACTTTTTTTCTGCATAGTCAAGATCAAATTAGTTGTTTTTTTTGTCCCTTCCTACAATATTCAGTACCCTGCCACATTTAGCTACTATTACAATACTATGTTTATTTTAATTAGAAAGGATCAGATGGCACATTACTTTGTGTTCCATGTAATAACAGATTTAAGTTATATAAACACTTGCTTTTTAGCCAACTGTTAAGTGTTTAAAGCTCTGCTGTCGCAGGTATTCAGAATACTCCCAGTGCTTACTTCCACTGAATCTGAACCTGACAAACAGAAGCACTCCATTGTTTAATGTTTACTGAATAGATGTATTTCACTAAATCAAGTAATCGCAGCCATTAAAGGCAGGTTTTTCCCACTGAGGAAGCCGGCGAAATGCTAAGACGTGAAGACATGAGTCAAACATCCGAACATTTAAAAGTCTCTTTGGCAGTGAGAGACGCAGAAGACTGCTCAGTTTCATGGCTGCTTATACAGCATTACCGAGCCCAACCCTGATATTGTTTAGTTTGTTTTGTGTCATATTTTTTTTGCCTAGACTACATTTGCAGTGGATTTTCCAAAATATAAAGATGCAACTGCTGGAAAGCAATTGGTTGACAAAAGTGCCATTGTTGTGCATAATGTCTTAGGTGTTACAACAGCTGGGTGTTACTGCTAACTCTAACACTCAGCTAATTAGATTGTAATTGTACACGTTTTCCCTTTGCTAATCCCTGAATATGCAGAATCAGACATCATGGGTGTTATCCAGCATGGCAGCACTGTACTGGAGGGTTAAAGGTCAAGGCAAGAGAGCCATCGACTGTCTGCGACAGGCCCTCAACTACGCCCCCCATCACATGAAGGCAAGATAGACATCAACTGTTCCCAGCAGTTAACCCACCCGTTACTTCTATTAAATAAAGCATTGTTTTAAACATGTATATTATTTTTTCCCTCCTGGATTGTGAACCAGGATGTGCCCCTTATCAGCCTGGCCAACATCTTCCAGAACGCTCGGCTATGGGAGGACGCCCTTAGAGTCGCCCAGATGGCAGTAGAAATTGCCCCACACTTTGTCGTGAACCACTTCACTCTCGCCAACGTCTATATAGCAATGGTAATGGCTTCAATCAACTTTTCTGCTACTACTTGATCATTATTTGTTTAAGTTTAACCGGTGCTGTAACAGAAAGTCAAGGCAGTGATGCAAGTCATGTGTCCCGTATGGTGACGTGATTGTTGTGTTTGTTGACGACAGGAGGAGTTTGAGAAAGCCATGCGCTGGTACGAGTCCACTTTGAAGCTGCAGCCAGAGTTCGCCCCTGCCAAAGATCGACTGAGGACCATTCAGTGTTATCTGCTCACCAAGAGGGAACGCCGTCAGCCCTAAACCACTGAAACCAGTTTGATCCCGGGAGTGCCCCTCAATCATGCACACACCAGATAAAGAACACACAGACACATGCACACTCACACAGACACACACACACTCGTCTGAAGACCACAGATAACTTGCACTTGAGTTAGAGTGCAGGAAACCTGAATGTGGTTAAAGGTGAGGTATCAAGATTAATATCCAGTAGAATGTGGGTTATTTTTCTCTTTTGAGATCTAACTCCCCAAAGAATTATGTTTGAAATGTCACAGAGTAAAACTGTAGATAGTGTCCCACAACATGTCTGTAAAATGCAGGACCTCTTGTTATCTAACAATTCAAGAAGTTATGACTGTCAAACTCAGTTTTTTTTTCTACATTTGCTTAACTTGCAAAAATGGAAGGGGGATAAAATCGGAGAACGCCGGGTTCAGACAAAAGGCGGAAGCGCTGCCCGCTTCCTTTCGCCGCCCATGTTAACCAATTGGGCTGTTCAGACAAGACACGGCGGGTTCAGCCCGCGATCTGCAGGGATAGTTTCGCCGTCTGATCCATTTAGAAATGATTCTGATAAATGAAAAAATATGCATCCCATGCTTACCAACCCCTTTAGATTGTCCTGCCCCCTCTCCCTGCTGTTGTCCTTGAGTTTCAATTCCTTGGATTTGTTTTTGTTTTTTTTTCATCCACATGATGAAATTTCAAAATCTGTCCATCCACTATATTAGAAATAGGCTACTGCTTGCGTGAGAAGTGACATCACGCTTTGCCTCCTGTCTGAACCCGGCCTACGAGGCTCTCAATTTCCAGTTAATTCTTCTGCAGTATTTTGTTTTCAATCTTCCCTAATTGGAAGTATAGCTCACACTGTCATTCTTGAAGACATTTTGGTATATGTTATTAAGGATAATAACATACTACAGCCTACAGATGGCGCCATATATTAATGTAACTGAATTGGACATTTCAAATGAAAAGGATGCTATGCAGTGTTTTGCTTAAGTCTTTTGATGAGATGGTAAGAAATGTGTCTCTCAACTCAGAGGTTAAAGGAGTTGGAATTGAACAATATATGCCCTCAGTCTTACTGCTTCATAAAATGGATGGGAATACTCAATTTTTGCACTTTTTTCTATATCATTCCTATTTATATGGGACCTACAAACTGTTTGATTTTGCTTCAAGGTAATTTAAATACAAAAGAGAAACTGAAATATTCTATTACATTTGCTTCTTAAGTTATGAATATCATAAGGCAGATAAAGAGTTTGCCATTGACCATCTATTAAAAAGAAAAACTAAACTCTACTTGAATCTGTATTAAATGTATTAAAGGCAGTGTGTGGATTTCATAAGTTCATTTTTCTGCATCAATTCTTTGTCTCTACAGACAATAAAGTGTTTTCACTCCTTGAAGCTTAAACTAAACCAGAAGTCTCACCAGTAACATCAGCCACATTGTATGAATTCCACTGTGTAAACATGACTGCAACAGCCAATTTCTTTAAAACCTAAAACTGACGTAATGGTGGCACTGTTTGACCTTTTTAGACCCACTCCCTTCTGTGTGATGGCCCAGAATCCATTCAATATTCGGTTAAAAGTCAATTTTGTATTCAAAGAGAAAAGGGTTGCATATTTCAAAGATGGCTAACTGCCACATGTACTCAATTCTGTAATGACTGATCCAAACATCCAAACCTTTTAAATAACCATAAAGAATTCTGTATTTATTTCAATTCAGCTGAATTATTTTTTTTTTTTTACTGAAGGAAGAGTATGCATTTCGCTTTTCACGATAACCTGAAATAGACCTGTAATTTTTACTGTAACAGTGTAATTATTTTACACCCACAAATCCGATAATTTCAAAATATGTTTGTGCTAATGCTTACAATTGCTTTCAATTACTTTGCACCAGTACCCAATGACTATGCACTATAGTAACGAATTAGCCTCATCCAGTTAATATAAGTTCAAAGGAGATCAGATTTTGAACACTGCAGGTTGCACTTGGTAGGACTGCAGTGAGGTGGAGCCTACAGGCAGTGAGTACACACCGTTAAAGCAATCCAGCAATTGTGATGACAGGTTCATTGAAAAACTCTTCATGGATTATTACATTGTAGTCCAGAAAGAATTTTAAATTAATGATTAAAAGTTTTCAATGAAGAGCTACTCCCTAGCCTAATCTATACTATACTTGGGGAAACCTTTTGGAACAGTCTGCTTCAACTGCCAACAGAGTTGAAATTAAAACATGGCAGTTCAAAGCTGTTTATTTGAAAATACTGTTGCAGATGCAGCGTGAGGCGTCTTCAAACAAAGGTGGAACAGCGTGTCCATTCACACACAAACTGCATCCACGTAGTATCCTTGTGAAACTGCACTTTTTCACTGCTGCCTAGCCCCCCCCCCCCCCTTTAAATTGCAAGAACTAAAAGTGGCAGAAGAGCAGAGCAGCCTGCTATTTTTAGAACCCTGTAAAGGAACAAGATGGTCACAGAGGAGCTGAAGTGTATGCACAGACTCCTATAAATACAAGCACAACACACGACGAAGGTGAATTTGCAGCTTCACATTTCCCGCCCTTCTTCAGATTCAGTACCACTGAGGACAAACGGGCTGCTGCATTGCTAATGGACATTATTTCTTGTTGGCCCCTTGGTCTATTCGTGTGCGGCTGGGCCCACTCCCCGCTCTGTTTTGGAATGTTTCTCAATGAATAATTGACTGGAGTGGTATTTTTCACCGGCCTTGTCTTGGGTGCAGTATATAAATAGCTCATGTGCAGCAAAGCGTGCATGGATTTGTCAGGGGCGTTAAGCCTGGGAGTAGGAGCCCTGTTATGTAATAGGCATGTGCGTTGGCACACCACAGAGACGCTGCAGTGAATGGATGTGACGTGTGTGTGTGTGATGCTCTGAACTCATTGAGTGTTTTCAGAGTGATAGTATGCTCACCGAGAGTCAATTGTTAAGTCTCCTGCAGCCGAGGCAGCTAATTTTATTCTTAATGCATCTTTTGTATATTTAAATAATGCACTTAATTTCTTGCATGTGTTTATAAATATAAGTTAGCATTGGAGTACGTTTTTCATCTTGAACTGATGTATTTATTATTCGTAGTACTTTAGTGGAACTACATGATAGTGGTACAGAAAATATTGATATTAATGTACGGTAGAGCTGCAATTGTGTATACTGTATAACAGAGTGTGGCACTAAACTGGCAACGTTATATATATCAGTTGCATGTTAGTAATACGTTGATTTCTTGTTTTTGTGCAACACTCTGGGCCGGTAAGATCAATGGCGTTGTATTCTCTCTGGCTGTCTATGTACAAGACAGTCTATGTAGGTGTTAGTCGAACTTGCTGCTAAACAGATGCTGAAAGGTCAATTTGGGTTGAGGAAGAGTTGTTCTGATGCAAAACATTTGATGCCCATTTTCCACATTGAAATGTGTTCTCGCACCTCACCTCACAGCGTGTAGATATATTTGGCTCACCGCTGCTGAATATAGTAACACTGAATGGATGTTGCTGCAAGATATTACATAATGATAGTGAGTTTCCTACATGGGCATGAAAGGAAATGACTATTTAAAGACACAGAGACGTAGAGTGGATCGGGATTTCAGCACGCAGGGAAAGTTTATTTGAATGAGGCTGTCTCTCATTTGCAGTGTAGACTTGGAAAACATCATGAGCTGATGTTTTCTAAGTCTCAGGGCATAGTGTAAGATTAGATATGGTGATTTTTCTAGATATCAGGAAAAGAAATTGTTTCAACAAATAAAAAGAGCATGTAACCAGAAAGAGAAAAGGGCATATACTATAATCGCAGATTATAAGCAGAATAAAAAAAAGCCAATAATAAATGAAAGTGTAAAACAAAATGACGTTAACTTGCAGTTGGCTTTAGCGGCATGTTAAGTAGGCAATGCGAGTACACATGCAAGATGTTTTTTTTTACATGTAAACACATTTGTTTCACCTGCATATATACACACACTACAGTAAAATATTGGAGATTGAAGACGTGCATCTGACATCCATACCGTGAAGTAGAACACTGGTGTGGCAGCAAGATTTTCTCCACCATTTGCCCTTTGGGTTTTGGCTAGAATTCACCTAAATACTGCACTAGTTGACTAGACATTTATAGAGCATGCATTATGTTGTGCTGGGCTGTATCCACAAGAGGCTTTCTGTTCATTTCTTTCAAGTTCAGCATAATAAAGAGCCCGTAGGGCCAATACACTCTACGGGGTCAATAGATTCCACTGCCATTAACACTCAAGTCCCTTCTTCTTGTGTCCCCGTCCTCTTACTCTTGCCTTTCCTGCAGCCTGAATCAGTTTGGTTCGGTAGTTGATTCCTGCATGGTACTCTGTGTTTAACTTAGGGTAGCTAATGCACCGTAGGCATCTTCCTGCGGCTTTAACAAGTTGTCTCCACCTTAAGCCTAATCTGAGCGCACTCGCAGCTGTGCTTCACTGTTGCTTTGGGTCCATGGACAGCTCCGATGCACCGCGCTCTCTCCTCCGCTGAACGCACCAGCTAGTCCTCATCACACAGATGCGTGCCAAAAGGAAAGGCCAGCATAAAGCGTCTTAGGATGGTGTTGGGCAACCACGAGCTTCCAGAACAGCTTCCGTGCACCTTGGCGATGAAGTCTCTGTATAGTTCCACATTTGGGGGTTTTGTGATGGTGCTGGAGAGCACTGTCTAAAGCTCAGAACTCTCTCATAGGCGTTCAACTGAGTTGAGATTTGGTGACCAAGAGGGCCTTATCAAAACCATTCAGTGGCCTGTGGATGGATTGTAGCTGTGGAATAAACCACTCCCATCAAGGTTTTTTTTCCTTTTAAATCTGTTTGCATAGCATGTCTTGAATCTGCTCTTATGTAATTAGGACTATGTGTGTGTGTATAGCTGCGTTGGGTTTGGTTAGCCTAGAAACTGTACTGTGAATATGGACCTTTCTTCGTAAATTGTCCTTTTTGTAAGTTTGAGCTGTTTGTGCCCTACTCAACGCGGAACCATGAACAATTGAAACCAAAACAGTCCTAAAACAGTCTGTAAACAAAATGTGTTCCAGTTACAATACTAAAAACAAAGTGATGGTTAGTCTATCAAATGTAAATGCTTTGTAAAATGTGCATGACCTTGATGATGACGTATGGGCATGCAGGAAAAGTAGTGAAATTGCACGCGTGCAAGAGACCCTGCCATTGTTTCTTGCATCAAGTCTTTCTTTTCAAATGGCTCAAGTGTAAGTGAAGCCAGGAGTTCTTGGTGTTAGAGTCGAGATCTACTGTTTTTGCGTTTTGTCAGGATGACTCTGAAGCAAACACACTTTGCGATTTGTGAATGTGGATCTGGTTCAGAACAAATTTGACCCACGTTGATAACTATGGTAGACCTCTGAGTGCCTTCTATCATCCCGTCTCAGCCCTACAGTGCAGGAGGACCTGTCTGTTGGCCTTAGCTCCTCATTCGGTGCCACAATCCCTGAACGACTCCAGGGAAACTGATGGAACTACACATCTGCTCTGAACAGCTGCGGGTGGATGAATGTGCGTCTTGGACATGTGAAAGTTGAACTGCCTGACTGATGAGCAATGGAGCTCATCTACTCACCTTTGTATTTGTGTGTAGGCTCTTCCTTTGCTCCTCCCAGTGACATGAAAGAGAGGTTTGACTCCAGCCAGCAAACAAAGGCCTTTAGAGTTTGGAGGAGGCTACGCCTTCTTTAGCCTATCCTCTGCTGTTGCACATTTTCAGCGGATGCTTCATTGGACCCTTCGCTGGTTTATAGTCACAGCAGAGGCAAAGGAGGCTCCTGCTTCCACCTTCAAAGTGGGAGATTCTCCACCTGACGTCAGCGGTGACTGACGCAGCCCCCAGGAGGAGGAGGAGGTCTGATGTGTTCCTCCTTTCCTTTTGGACTTAGATATAAAACAGATGTGAAAACATGACATCCTGAAAATAATATCACGTTCTGATAGGCTACAGAATCATAGGGTTTGTGTGAGTGTTTTCTAATTCGGCGGGGGGCGTGGCCAGCAGCAAATCATGAGTTAATGGACGCGTTCTTCCGTTTAAACCCGGGCGTGCAGCTCTCCTCAGCATCACTAGTAGGGAGAGATGCTGCCGTGCACGCGCATTTGTCGCGCGGGGAGGGAGGGAGAGGCGGGCGCTCGCGCCGGCTCTCGAACCGCCGCACGCTTGAAATTCCTCCAAGGAACCTCTGCGAGCTTTTCTTTTTTTTTCATCACGCGCGAGCTAAAAATAGAAACGGGGTTGGATCGTGATCCAGAAATAGATAGGGGGCATCACTCCTATAAAAGGAACACCATTCAAGAGTACAGTGCGTGCACAGTTTGAGGGAGCGGAAAAGCCAGAGCATGTTTTATGGACAAACTGGCTTTTTTCCCCCTTTTTTCTTATTTATTTTTTTTTTGTCTCTTAATTTTGTGGCAGTTTTCGTGCCTTTAACGGAGGCTCCGCTGCTACGGCGGTGAGTTGTATACACCTTTCTCTCTCTCTCTCTCTCTCTCTTCTTAGAGCTTTATATGTTTTTCTTCATGCAGCTGAAAAACGCAGAGCAGCGGCAAATGTGATTGTTTGATTAAGGCGGGATCTGTGTGTGTGTGGGGGGGAGGGGGGGGGGGTGCGATCTGTGTGGATTTCTGCACCTATTTCTGCACCTTTTTCTGCACCTATTTCTGCACCTGCCCTGCTCGAAGGGATTTCAAGCTCTCACGGGAATCTCCCTCAGGTTGCGGTTAAAAAGGCTTTGGCGGTGCAGCAGCGATGGGGGGAGCTGTCCCCCCCGGCCGTGGTGCTGAAAGTCTTTGAGCACTGGGTTTGTTCTCGTGCACGGCGCGTGCTCTCATCGCCACTGTGGGCAATTTCCGACAACTTTCATGCACCAGATTTCACGCGAGAGAGGCTTCGGGCTTATTTTTTTTTTTTTTTTTGGGAGGGGGGGGGGGGGGTCAGGTGCGGCTCATGTGATGCATAATCGGAGGGAGAGGAGGAAGGAGAGGAAGAGAGAGTGCCGTGGTGAGAGGAACCTCAGGACATGGCTGTAATTGAGTTCATTGATCAAATAGGAGGAGGGGGAGGAGGGACGTGGGGGGAGAAGAAGGAAAAAAGAAAGAAGTCACTGGACGCCCTGTTACCTAACCGTGCGTTCAAGCAACTCCACAAACCCGAAGAGGGCCGCTCGTGATGCTCGACCTGGGAAGTGCAAGCTGAGTTGAGCCTCCGCCACCTCATTTGAACCGATCACAAGTGCTGTTAGCTAGAGCTTTACTCTGGCTGACTTTACCATCGAGCTATTGCTTTCTAATGCACAAAATATCGCTTTGTAGTGAATTAACACTGATGGCAGCACCACAGGGGTGATGAAAGTCAGACACTACCGAAGCACTGAGCAAATGCCTCAATTTTAAAGGGTTTTAACAAGCACATTGTTAGACATTGATGTATTGGTTGTGAAGGAGCAGAATCAAACCCACATCAGAATCAGGTAATATCGATTCTCTCTGACATGTTCGCAGAATACCAAACAAAGAATCAAAGAGGAGTCTCTTCTATTTGTCATGTCTGAATTGTATTAGGACAGACTTCTTTATTTTATTTTTTTTTTTACAACCCTTGCTCCTCTCTGCGTCGCCCCACACTCTCAACCCCCCCCCCTCATCCACACACTCTGTTTTGGCCAGGTCTAAGAACTTTTGCGGAGGTAGGAGGGCGCAAAAAGGAACACATAAATAAATAATAAAAAAAAGGACAGGGGGGGGGGAAAAAAAGAAAGAAAAATGGACCATTTGTTGCTTCAGATGTGCTGCTAATCCTTTGATCGAACCTCTTATGCTCTTCAAACTTGCGACCGGGGCCAAGCTACTAATGAAATTCTGAGGCCGGCAGATAGGCCTCGAGCCGGAGCGTGACAGAGTCCATCTGGTGTGCTAAAGTCCCCCTCTGCTCTCAAACACACTGCTCGGTGCAACTCTATGGGAACACTTTGAAGTGTTTTTGCAGTGTTTAAGCTGCGGCACTGGCGCCAAATCTACTCCGCTTCTACCTGAAATTAGATGCCGCATTATCCGTGATTATTTTAATATTAATAGGTCATTACCGAACACATTTTGGCACATTACAGTAAAAATAAGAGCGTCGTGGCTAAACTGCCAGCCTGTCCGACAGTCTCTGCACTCGCTTTTTCATCACGAGCCACCTGTTCCGATTTGGAGGGCAAACCTGCTGGACTGCATTACGGCGCAAAACAGGAGGAGGGCGCTGTTCTTCCAGAGCAAGCGGAGATAAAGACTTTAGAGCGTCTGGTGACAGCAGACGGTGGAAGGAGTGAAAGGCTGCTCTGTTCAGGAAAAGAATGACGGGCGGGGGGGGTGATAGAAAAGAAACAGGGCTTATGGGAAACATTTTAGTGACACTTCATCTTTTCAGTATCAAACATCGACTTTCTCTACGCTTGAAAGGTGGCTGTTATCAGTTTGCAGTTCAGGTCCTCAGTGCGGAGGATAATTTCGCAGCAGATACATTAAATTGTAAGCATAGAATCTTTATACCCTAACTGATCGTGTGCATTGTGTGTTGTGGTTGATTCTGTACTTAAATCATGGTAAATTCCACGTAATGTGTGCGTTGTGGTTAGAGCTGAAGTGGATCAAGTAGTCGATCACATTTCAAGCAAAAATGGCCCCAAATCTCTACATCTGGCTTGTAAAATCTGCTATGCTGGCTCTCTTGGTCTCCTGATTTCTGTTTTTGATACCAGGACTTAAAAAGTGTCGAGGCTGGATATTGCATCCTACCTGCGGCGAGGTGGCAGGTGGTTGAGCGAGACTTTCAGCTGAACAACCTGGATGCAGCGGAGTCACTGGCTCAAAGAAAAACTCTCTTATCCCACGCCGAAATGAAGAATAACTTCCAGAGATCACAACTTCTATGACCTACGAACCCTGTTTTAAATAGAAATCCACTGCTGCATGTTGCAGCTTTTCTTTTCCCCCCCAAAAGGTGCTGCCCCCTTCATGTATTTGATTTGTGTAATATCCAAACCCATCGAGACCTGGACATCACCAATATTTGCTGGGTGTTTTTTTTAGTCTTTTTCACACATTTCCACACTTGACAGACCTGTGTAGGAACCCTGATCGGACTGGTAGCTCGCGTTTGAAAACATGCCTGCTTCCACTGACCCAATCTATACTACACACACACACACACACACACACACACACACACACACACACACCTCTCCGCAGCGCCTGAGAGGATGGAACACACACACAAGCCTTACATGCAAGGATGCGTGTCGATGTGTTTGCTAACACACAGAGAAAAGAATGATGTGGAGGCTCAGGAACACACACACACACACACAGTCACTCACTCACACTTAACCATACAGTTTCTTATGCCCGTAGGAAAAAGACAAGGAAAGGCAAACCACCTGCTGTGAACTACACACTCATTCTGTTTGTATTTCCTTCAGTTTGCGGAACTCGCTCTATTGATGTGCTGCTTGTCTACTTGTTCACTTTTCAAACTTACTTCAAAAGCGGCGCTCTGTCTGCGCTCTCTCTCTCTCTCTCTCTCTCTCTCTCTCTCTCTCTCTCTCTCCGTTTGGTTTCCATTAATAATGCGGTTCTCAACATGAGGATCCCAACAGGAATGAATGGCCACAGGATGACTTTGGGTAGTTTGAGGCTCACAGCAGGACCTTTGCAACGTTAAAAATATATATGAAATACTGCATACATCTATTTACAATATACAGTACAATATAATATGCTGTATTATATTAAATTCTTTGTAGGGCTAAGGGGTGTGTCTAATATACACAATAGGGTACTCCGACTATAACAAACCTCCTACAGTACTTGATGTTGTGTGTTGATGTTATTGGTGGTGATCAAGGAATTAAAGCATATTTTACTGTTCCATCCCTAGTAAGTCAGAGTTGAAGTGAAACGAGGACACTGATTTAGCCTTGCAATCCTATAACACTGTCAGATGTATGATGGACAGTAAAAATGGAAAAGGTTCAAACCTGATGGCGCAGAACCTTGCGCCTACATTACCCACAATACAACTCTCGACCGCTGACGGCTCGGTCGGAGATTCAAGTGTGTTATGCTAATAGTGGCTGGAGCATTAGTCTGCAGCAGAGACGAGGAGCAGGCTACAGAAGCCTGGTAAGCTCATCTCTTTCCACCTCAAACGTGTAGTCTCTCAAACGCCTGATCACGTTTATCAGATTTTGGACAGCTCCTCCTGGAGCCACAAAAGGTTTTGTACAAATGTTACATAATGCAGCAATACTCCCAAAACCCCGTAAAACAGACTCTGATGTGTAAAATTGGCAAATTCCCCCTTTAAGTTACACTTTTAGGCCTGACTTGCCAGCTGTGATGTTAAAGTCGTGCAAATGTGAACCTTTTATTTTTTTTTACTTTTCCCCCCCTCTTTTTATGCTTTTCTGTTTGTATCAGTCAAGAAAGAAACTGGATTCCATTTTGCTCTGATTATAGGAAAAGAAACAAACTTTGGACCTTTAAAGTTTTGAGCTGAAAACTTCTTCCAATTTCTTCCATCGTGCAATCTGTTTTTTGTTTTTTTTAAGCATGGAATAGAGCACTATTACTTCATTGCAGCACCAAAAACAACCATTTTCCTGCAGACAGTTCTTACAAAAGGAAGCCATCAATGACTGCACATTATGTGGGTACAATCACATCAGCTGGACTGAAGATGATACAGTATGTGTTTGTCTCGCAGAAGTGTGTATGTATGAGTCTGTTAAACGATATGGAGCCCTGAGGCTCACACTAAATCTGGCCTCTCACTGTTGGAAATTACAACAATAGTGTCGCAGCTTGGCGGCTTCAGATATCATCTCAGTGACCTGCGAGTGGTGTGTGTGTGTGTGCGTTTAGGAAACGGTTCAGAAGGGGTGTTACATCATTTGAAAACCCATTAGGCCATAAAGATGCTGGTGCAGCATCTGAACACTGATGTGCTGTTTGTCTGCTTCATCTTTGATCAAAACGGCGCAAAAACACATCAATACTTATCTGAAGTGTTCAAACTGCACTGGCTTAATTGCTCATTCTGCTTGTGTTACATTACATTGCAAAAAGTTAAAGTTATTCCCACATGTTGTCGTTGATAACATCAAAATATAGTCGCGCGTTAAAACTCTGGCTGGCGCTGCTTAAAAATGGGAAATGAATGAAACAATAAGGGAGGCGGATGGCCCCCACCCTGTGCTGCTGCTCCTTCAGCAGACGCCTCCCTGCGTCAGTTGCCTGAGCCAAGAAGGAGTTCACCTAGGGCTGGGATTTAATGAAGGGGGCTAACTGTCTGCAGTCGGATGGTTATGGGGGTTTAGGGAAGCAATGCTGGGGCTGTTTGGAGGCGGTTCTGTGTGGAAGAAGGGGGGCGATGTCTGGCTCAAACCACCTGGATTGGCCTAATTTTCTGTCCCCTCTCTCTCTACTACATGATAGAATGTGAGGGATAAGCAGCAAAGTAATCACAGAGACATGAAGTGAGGACATTTTGGCTTCTTCAAACGCTCCTGCTTTTGGTGTTTTAGCACAGCTTGTGGGTCGAGGATCAGTTCAGTCCGGGATGGAGTTTGAGCGAAGAAACGCAGTGAGTGGTAAGAGCTGAGGTTGCAGGTTGGCCCAGAAAATCAAGTCAGCGTAGGTCACGTCACACAAGAAGAAAGGAGCTAAATGTATTACATGGTAAGCATACAGCATGCTAACTTGTGTGCAGCTGAGAAAGATGTCTGGAGGTACGAGAATGTGCAAAAAAAAAAATTATTATAAATATTATTTCTTAGAAACATATTATTGGAGTGAATCAGAGTCAGAAATACAAACCTCACATATCTGATCTAGCAAAGAAATCTCCTATTGTATTGTTTCGGTTAAACTAAACTAAACATTTTTTCCATTAAATATACAAGCAACTGTTTCTACTCTTGTATTTATACTGCAACCAGACTGCACTGTCGACCGGCTTTCAAGTAGGACAATCAGATGTGGGGGATATATATATATATATATATAAAGTAAAGTATATTTTAGTAAAAAGTAAACTGACAACTGAAAAGTAGTGCCAATGAAAACTGGTGGCAGTGAGTTCCGTGGATCTCACAAACAAAATACACTCAGCTCCGTTACACTGGGGTGGAGACAGAAGTCCCAGAGGTAAATATCTCAAAATCTGGACAAATAATACCAAAGTTACTGTCTCTGCATGGTTAGATACCACTAGGGGGTTAGGGAGAAAACAGTGTGTTTTAATTTGTAATTTGGGTGAACCAACCCTTAAGGGTAAATAAAAGCGTAGACTATAATCCACCTATATTCATACTGATGGTTATTTAAGCGATGATTACTGCCTGGATTCACCCACCTTCTGATTCACCACTGCACCACTGATTCCTACTGATTTGGATCTGCTGAGAAAAAGGTGGGAGAGATCGGGTTTTTGTGTCTTTTCTGACAAACAAAAAAGCGGATAAAGCGAACTGAAGTGGGTTTTTAGAAGGTAATTGTCTGGAAACGTAAAAGTGTGGCTTTTTATCCCCGTAATCCTGTTAGATCTGGATGAAGATAGCGAGCGGCGCGCTAATCTGTTCTAAGGTGTGGAAGAAGGGATAATGGAGATTGAGGAAGATACGAGCCCGGCGCAGTTTAAGGAATGGAGCACTGCGCTTCTCTCAAATGAAGGCTTCACTGAATGGTGCTAAAACATTCAAAGCTGCCAAGAAGAATCAGAGGAAGAAAGGGACACATACCGATAATGTGTGCGCAAGTGATGCTAAAAGTAAAAAGAATATAGAGACAAATGAGTTTAAAAAGATGGCAAAACAGCACTAAAAACATTAAAGAGACAGCTTCATAAACAATAAAACAAGCCAAGACCTGGTAGAAATTTAGACATTAATAGCAAAAGAACGACAAGAGAAATATGAATAAGTTATCTTTATGTTGCTGTCATGCTCCTTTTTTCTCAAAACCTACAAGACAGAATGGGATCAGACGTTTTTCTACGCTATAAAACTTTATTTGTCTTCACACATGCCAGTTCACGAGGAAGTAATTGCATTTTATTATGTCAGGGCCGCGGACATTTTTGACACTGTTACTATTGCTCGTCACCCCGCAGGACGACTCCTCGCATCGCTGTTTACCACTTTTGACAAGTTACATTATTCTTCCAACACAACGCTGTCACGTCGGCCGACAGTTCCGCGGCACTCAAGCCAAATCTGGGAGACGCCCCGGTGTTTTTCATCCCGCCAAACAAAAGATATCACTTTCTTTTGAGAGACCGCCGAGGCCCGGTGACGTGTCGGCTGGACAAAAGATGACGCGTGCAGCCACACGAGCAAACTCACAAACACACCACGTTCGAATGGATTTTCTTACTTTTGTTCTGTTTAATTCCAGTGTGACTGAACAGAATGTATGATATTAAAAAGAGAAGAATGTCCATAATACTGATACCACTGCTAGTGGTATTAGAAGCAGTAGTAGTTGTCATAGCATTTGTGGCAGTCACAATAAGTACTTGTCCGTGAATGATAATGCACATATGGGGGTGCTGAATGTCGGTCTGATTTTACATAAAATTGCATGGTTTCTTCCATTAAATCATGATATATATAGCCAAGGTCACTAATAGATTATAATAAGCAATTAGTCCAAGATAGGCAAGACTTGACCAGTAGTGATGGGATAACCGGTTCATTTAAGTGACTTAGTTCTTTAAATCCTGTTCAGTAAAATTACTCTTTGTTTGAGGGGTGTTAGGGTCCAATACTGAGCCTGTGTAGCTTTCACGTGAGAAAAACGAAACTCAAACATTGTTATTGTGTTTTAATGCACTGCCAAAATGAACGAGTTGCTCTCTGGGACGACTCGTTCCTACTAGTTCATATCAAAAGAGTAGTTCAATGAACCATATGCTCGTGATCGACACATCACCGCTGACCAATCGGATCCTTAGTCAGAATACTCCTAATAATTAGAAGTTACGGCTGAAAAATAAACCAAATTTCTAATAATATACGTAAATTACCAACTTCCTGAATGTCTTACTCACATTACATACTGTTTACATTACTGCGCATGCGATAAATAAGTAACGCAGCTGTAGAATAAATGCATCGGTGTGGATTTTACTCCACCTATCACGGTGCTGTATAGTATTGTACAATCTCGCCGCATATGCACATCCGTCACAGTACCAGTGAATTAAGTGGAGCCTCCCGAGACAAGAGTTTGCCGTCGTGAGTGTAAACACGCCGGCACAGGGAGGAAGGTGTAACGGAGAGGATGTTGTGGATGTAAGATGCAGGTTGCAGATAAAAGCCGTAATCACAACAAATGGCCCCTTATTATTACAGATGTCGAGGATAACATGTTAAACGTGGGAGAGGGCCTGAGGGGGGAAAGGGCCTCCATGGTGGTTTATTTTCCTCAGCAACAGGAAAAAGAAAAAAGAAAATACCAGCTTATATGTGAGATTGCGCCCACGCCATTCCCAGGTTAGCCCAGACTGACCACAGCTAAGGTGCTCTTTGAATCTTTATTAGTGTCGTTCGTCTGCCAACTCTATTCCTTTTGTTCTTTTTTAACTGAAAGAAAAAGCACTGACATAACAGAAATGCAGCTTTAAAGTGGCACTAGTCAGTACTTTTTACATCATTAGCGCTTAAATGTGTAATGTGAAATGTGCCACTCGCGTCGCGGCGTGCTGAAAAAAAGACTTAGCACAGTTTTAAAACCATGAAAGATTTGCCATCCGTCTTTTTTCAGAGCGTTTTGCTTTTTGCTCTTCATAGGTTTTAAGCAACAGATTGACACTAAAAAGGACACTTCTACTTTCTTCGCTCACTGCCGTGCCGTATTTGCAAAACACGGAAGGTGCTGTAAATTCCGAGCCGAATGTTAATTATGCATGCGGCGTACACACGCATGTCTCAGGATGGTGTGCATGCTTCCTGTGCACTTCAGGGGGTATCAGCTGGAGGGTCAACCCCGGAGGTGGGGGTCACGCAAGAGGACACCGCCAGTCCAGGTTTTAGATGGCTACGGTTTCTACTGCGCAGAGGCTTTGTAGCGTGGGATATGAAGCCTGACTCTAAAGCCGTAGGAAAATAAACCCAAACAGGGAGGAAATGTTGGCTTATCTGAGCTCAGGAACACAGCGAAGGCAAGAGATTTTTTTTTTGTTTTTTTTTTTTTAACATATGCAATCCTCTCTCCCACCCTCCTACACTCCCATCCAGCTCCCAGAGGCAATTTCAAACGGCACGTTATTATGCATTCGTTTTAAGCCATAAAAATATCTAATACGCCTCTCCTGTATTTAAGTGAAGCTTACCTTATTACGTTATTGTGTCACGTTTGCCGCCCTACAAAAGCCAAAGAGTGTGAGCT
Source organism: Gadopsis marmoratus (assembly GCA_036023855.1). Taxonomy (NCBI): domain Eukaryota; kingdom Metazoa; phylum Chordata; class Actinopteri; order Centrarchiformes; family Percichthyidae; genus Gadopsis; species Gadopsis marmoratus. Next base: position 25,302 of record JAVQJF010004176.1, read on the forward strand.
GTGTGGGCAGTGAAACCGAGCTGATCTCCTGCTCCGACAGGAAGTAGCGGCGGTCCAGGAAAGGATTATTTATCATTTTGCCGTATTTATGAGCATGATTTGTTTGCTGCGGCGATGTCTAAACTGTACTGCCGACCTTTGACCTCACTTCTGTTTGCCTTTTCTCTCCTTGTAGGAGGAAGGAGCAGACCTCAAGCTGCCGGATGACCAACCAGGCAAAACGGGCAATCGCCCTGGAGGCCCCAGACGTCCAGGGGCCCTGAAAGCTCTGAGGTTGCTGTATGTCAACTGGTTTGTGCAAATTTAATTGAGTTTGTTTGTGAACATACACCACTAAAGCATGAAATCAGCTGACAAGATGAGAGGCTGAAAGCATGTCCTTCTTCATGATCCAACCGTGACACATATTTAAGATCGTCCCAAATCACGTTTTAAAACTTTAGCCATTTCAAATTTCTGTTGTATTATTACTAAATTCATTTGATTGATGATCACACTGCAAGGTAGTATTCGTAGATACTGCAGGGTGGGCAGACAAGGGAGGTCCAGCAGCACATTGTTAACTCGGGGGCCGCTGGCAGGCTAATCCCAGACATGTTTTGCTTGAGGGTTTATTTACCTAAAGCCTCAGGGATACAGAAGCAGGTTTGAGACCCTCACTGGTTGCTTTTTGATTATCGCCATTTAATCTCTGAGAAATTCTGGTTTTCATTGATGCATTAAATTAAAATTGTCTGTGGCGACCTTCATTGCTCAGTGCAACACAAGTATTCTTCTGGGGGGGGGGGGGGTCAATGACAAGCTCCAACTTAAGTGTTGTGCCTTGCCTATGGGCATTTGAACCATATTGTGTTGGGAATTACTCATTCACTCCCCCCCCCCAAGAGTGTTTTCCTTACTGGCAAAGTCCGAGGACTTTTATTAAAATGGGCAGCTCCCACGTGCGACTATGGGGCAGTGCGTTCTTAACACTCAGTAAAACCTTTATTCATTCTCTATACTGCTTATCCCGAAGGTTCGCGGGGGGGAGCTGGAGCCAATCCCAGCTGACATTGGGCGAGAGGCGGGGCAACACAATGAACACACCAGTCAATCACAGGACAGACAAACACACATTCACACACCAATGGGGACACAGTTGCCATGCTGGCCGCCACCGGGGGCAACATGGGGTTCAGTGTCTTGCCCAGGGGCACTTCGACACGTGGACAGGAGGAGCTCGAACCACAAACCCTGGGGTTAATGGACGACCGCGCTACCCCCCTCAGCCACAGCGGCCCCGACAAAACCTTTAATTAAAGTTTAAAAAACTGATTTAAGGGAAGATTACCTCCAACAATGTGCTCACAAAATGGCATTTCTGCAAACCATGGAATATTTTATTTTCCAACAAGCGCTTTCATACCAGCTTGCCACCTCAGAGTAACGCCAATTCCCCTCTGAATCTTTGGGAATCGCCTCTGGCCACAGCTGCCAGGCTTTTCTCACAGCTGCGGAGCGTGCCGCATCCATCTTTCCCGGGAAGTCCATTCCTCGGCGGCTCGGTCTTGTCAGCCAGAGTAAACAGGGTTTTGATGAATGGGAGTCAAGGTGTGCAGTCACCTGGAGCCACCGTTCAAAGTCTCCTGCTCATTTCTGTGTGAGAGTGTGTGTCTCTGTGTGTTTTTACAGCTGCGAGGTGCCTTCACTGGAGCCCTTTCCCCAGTTCCGTTAAATTTTCTTCCTGATCCATTTACCCGCTGGCTTCAAAATACACCTTTAGAAACTCAGCTTACACAGTCCTGGACTATCTCACAGGGCTGGGCCCGAGGAAGAAACCGCAGACACGCATTTACAAAGATTAGGGCCAGAACTTGACAAAAAACGAACACACGTAATGTCTCCCGAACTTCTTTGCCTAGGTGGGCCAATCATCTCAAATTGGCCTCCCGTTTGGTTCATGTGCAGCTCTGCATGTGTACTGCCGTGTCTTTTTGCATGTGCCGACCACTAATTGTCGAATATTACAGATGCTGGAAGATGCGTTTGTATCCTCTCACAGGAGTTGGGATGAAAAAGCCAGGATGTTACACACCGTTCTGTACACACACAAAGGAGCACATGGAAAAGGAACCTCACTGATCTTAATTGGTGCCTTCGCCGCTCAGTACCAGTAACAAAAGATATAAAATACAAAGTATATTTCAAGCAAAGAAGAGATTAATAAGCTAGCTCAGAAGATCATTTTGCATTCTTGATAAACAGCAAAATACTTTCCATTCCTCCATCATTTAACATGAAGCCATTACAGATAACATGCTTGCTGATTCAGTATTGCAGGAAACTTAGGATATGGATCCTTCCTATGGGTTTTATCATAGGAAGATGCAAACCCTTAAAAAAATGTGGTAGAATGACGCATTTAAAGCTGACAAAGGTAGCAGTGGCTAAGGGGGGATTGATGGGACTTCTCTGACAGGTATTGGTGTACAAAATCTGAATTTAAATCTAACGTAGAGAAGTCTGTGGATTTGGGGGATGTAAGATAAGGCCCCATGTCATCATTTGCAGTGGATATTTGTTCTTGGGAACTGTGAAAGCTGAGCTATTTGGGTGAAAAGGCAGAATTGAGTCGTGTCACGGGCACCGAAAGCTGCACTCACCAGCCAAATGTTACACCTGCGACGTAATTACACACACACAAAAAAAAAACCACACCTTGCATATTCAGAAGCTGCTATGGTCAGCCGCTCTGACAACAGGTCTCTGGTAACTGTATGATTGCAATACTCTGAGCGAGAGCAGCTCCGTGATTAAAAAACAGCACTTGACCATCGAGGAGCACAATAGGGGCCTGACCTTCCCAAGTCTACAAGTGGGCCGCCGGCCCCCGAGAGCTCCTCGCAGCGACTGCGGATCTCATTTCAAGACGTCGTGATTAAGTGCAGGCAGAGGCCTCAACAGCCTCTGCACATCCTCAAGAATTCAATGACCTGCAAGCTACTGAGGAGAATCTGATTATAATAACACACCATTTGCCTCCCCCTTTCCCATTTGCATACATGCAATTTCGTATTTTATGGGACACCCTTCTTTTGAGGAAGTTTCTCATTTTTTTGGTGCCCCTCCACTTCAAAGACATGTCAGAGGTTGAGGTCAGCTGCTGAGTAGTGTTGC
>JAVQJF010004178.1:0-14695 GCA_036023855.1 Gadopsis marmoratus
CCCCCCCCCCCCCCCCCCCCCCCCCCCCCCCCCCCCCCCACAAGCAGTAGCTCCGCACCTCAAAGGGAGACACTATTGATTTCTGGCCCCTTTAAGCATCATAAGCTCCGCGGGCCGAAGGACCCCGGTGGCTGGGGGGCGGCCGCGGACCACCAGAGACTCCTTCTGACAGGCGGCCGTTACGTTGATCTGATGGAATTTGAATGTGTGCGTCTCGTGTCTGAATAAACACTCTGGTCGTAGGCGGAGCTATGGCAGGCCCATCTTGCTAAAATGACTGAATGAACCTCATTCAGCTGTGACTCAAAATTACAAATCAATGTTTGAGTGCGTCTGCAAGCTTACTATATTTTCTATTATTTCATTTTGATTTTGCCAACACATTAGGCATAATTCACACCGAGCATGTCATAAACAGCGAGTCCATACTGTTGCAGGGCAGGATAGACTGGAAATAACTATAATAATCCAACATTTAAAATGTTAAATCAGTGGATGTGCAGCTCATTTGAGTAGAGATAGAGCTGTTGAGTTTTGACTTCTGATTTCCACACGGTGTGATTTACCTGCAGAAGGGCAGCAGCCGATGTTTATGGAGCCATCAGAGTGCCACGATAAAATAATACATCTGTGAAAGAATAAGACAATAAATGTGGAAACATAAAGAGAATTAAATAAAAGAATAAATATATATAATGACAAATATAAATATAAATGACCCCTTTATTTTTCCTAATTCTTTTGTTATTCCCACATTGCTTATATTTGTCATCATATAGTATATTTATTATTGTATTTGGCTCCATAGCTGTTTAAGTGACCACCATGGCTCAGGGGCTCGGGGGGCCCTCATTTGAAAGCTTGGATTCAGAGATTCCGTCTGGGCTTAGTGTTCTCCATCATTGCTGACCTTGCCATGAAAAATATTTCGATTGTGCATTTTCGGGGTCATTATTGGCCTCCTCGGTGGCTGCTGTGGGCTCCAGAGGATTACAGCTAGCTTAGCTTCAGCGTTAGCGAGCTAGGTAAAGGAAATGACACAGCCAGGCAGCCTTGGTTATTATAAATAAATAATTAAGTAAATAACTAAATAAATGCTAGTGAGTTTTAATGTTGGAATGTTCCCCCTCCAAAAAAAAAAAAAACCTGATGAAGGTTCTTTTCTGTTTTCCTTTTTCAGTGATCATTTTGGAGATGTACTTCCACACTTGTTATTTCATGCAGTGCACTATGAGCACCCAGATCCAGATCAGAAAGTTGAGTGTGGACACTCTTTTCACATCCACGGACACTTCTCTCCCTCTCCGGTTGCCCTCTTGGGACCTACTTCTTTTGTTACTACAGATAGTAAACATTGTATTTTCTCCCATGTTATCTCAAGGTCTGTGTGTATATTTAAAACATTTGATTGTGGAGCACCACAAACTGTTCAAGATGTTGTATGCCCAGTAAAGACCAAAGCACCATTTTCTTGTCCATTATCCTCACTGCATCCAGAAAATAGGACCTGTATTTCATAGTTGGGGCATGCGCTATGAAGGTAAGCACATTTTTCTCAGTATCAGTCTCAGTGTCAGTCTCAGTATCAGGCTCAGGATCAGGCTCAGTAGGCTCACTATCAGGCTCAGTATCAGGCTCTGTATCAGTCTCAGTATCGGGCTCAGTATCGGGCTCTGTATCAGGCTCAGTATCAGGCTCTGTAGTAGGCTCTGCATCAGTCTCAATATCAGGCTCAGAATCAGGCTCAGTATCAAGCGCTGTATCAGGCTCAGTATCAGGCTCTGTAGTAGGCTCTGCATCAGCCTCAGTATCAGCCTCAGTATCAGCCTCAGTATCAGGCTCAGTATCAGGCTCTGGATCAGGCTCTTTATCATGTGTGTTGGTTTAGCTTTATGCTCACTGGTGACTCTAGCTTGTGTTGCTGCTTTACTAAGAAGTGCCCCTGTTGACATAAGTAGGGTGGACAAAATATTAGAAACACCTCCCAACACCACACGTTCGGCCTCCCAAAGTAGCTCCTATCTGCTTTATCATCACCGTTTAAAAAACATTTCAACAAAAGTTCAACATCATTTCATGGACAACTTTTAGCTTGGTGTATGCAGTAAACTGGCAACAGAGAGTGAGAGAATTTATATTGTCCCCAAAAAAAGTGTAGATCATATGCAATCATGTCAAGATATTACAGCATCTACATTTAAGTTGACAACAACGTGAACAGCAAACTGTTGATCCATGTTCAACAGTCTTTTAAAGATGAAGGTGGAGGCAGAGACAACAGTTCCTCCGATGCAAAGCAGCCATCAGATGTGTGCTCGTGCGTTGACTGAAAGCCACTGTGGGAAACAACAGAAAGTAGAAACTGTCTCGGATCAGGGAATGCAGGACTGGACCCAGATGCAGACGAAGCAGGCAGCGGGATGACTTCAGGTCCGGGTGACAGGAGCTCGAAAGCAAAAACACAAGGCAACATCAAAAGGATGAAGTGACAGAGGAACAAAGAGTCTGGGCCAGCATGTGGCAACAAAGGCTTCACAACAAGCACATCATGTGTTCATGAATAGCATGAGTAAGTGTAATATAAAAGTGCAATTATTCCATTACCTGACAGGAATTCAAAAGATACGTGTGCAGGCATAGAACCTAAAAGGAGATAAACAGTAAATGGAAATGGTAAAACATATTAAAATACCACCACTCTGTATTTTAGGCAGCCACACAGACATCAGCACTTAGTCTGGCCACAGTGAAAGGCTGATTTGTGGTCAGCAGCAGAGCAGCAGATGGGTATAGCAGTAGTTAAAACCTGTGTTTGGGCAGCTGGGGGGTTATGAGTCCAGTCCCAGCCATGGCACAGCCTCTGTGAACTGAGTTTGCAAATAAGGAAATGAAGTAAGGTAAATGATTAGAGTCCAGTGGGCCTCTGCAGGGGTGTACTACACCTGCCCAGATGCTGCTATGTGGCAGCAGCTTCATCTCACAGTGGCAGCAGCATTCTTCACCCCCTCGCTCCCCACAGATGTGAGGACAGGATGTGCGTGAGGACAGAGGAACTTCGACCACCAAACGGGACGATGGACTGATAGAAATAATGCCAACAAATGTTTATTACTATTACATAACAGAAAATACAGCTACAAATGTCCCAGCCTGAATAAAACCTATAGCCTAATTAGTCTGTGACCGCAGGCCTACAGGAAGTCTGACGTCCTTTTTCACATCAGGCTGATATTATAGAAGTATAATGATAAGACTGTGTGACTGGACTGGCCTGCAGCTGTATGGTTTCTAAGATGCACTTGGAATGTTTTTTTATTTCATATGATTAACCATAGAGCAACTGTGCTTCCTGTTTCAGGCAGTTTGTCTAATCGACAGTGTTGCAAATCATGCTGTGTAATTGGTGTTATAGTAAAGCAGCATCACAGGTGCGGCGTCAGTGCTGGGAGCTGCTGAGGCGAGAGCGGGGCCCGCACGGGTGGACAGGTCATAGTGTTGAACCTCGAGCTGCCGCACTCTGAGACTGACAGAAGTTAATAAAGACTCTCTCTGTCAGGTCTGAAATAACAGTTTGAGGTAGTGAGGCGCAGAGATGAGTGAGCGATCATCCTGTTTGTTTAGTAACACGGGGAATGGCAGCCGCCGAGTCTCTGCTTCCCCTCAGGAGAAAGCACACACACACACACACACACACACAGACGGGAACGTCAGGAAAACAGGCTGCTTTGGTTGTCTGCTGCCGGCCATCAGTGTGTAGTCGTCAGACTTTACCTGCTTTGGTGTCACATTAGTGGGAAATGCGAGGAGGCAAAGACTCCGTATTTTGTCTCAAGTGTGAACAGATACTCTCGAGGGGTTTGCTGCTGATTTCCCGGTCACCAAAGCGTGAAATAAATCCTTGCGAGAGCAAGGAAAGTTGGAAGAGTCTGTTCTTGCTAGATTCAGTTCACACACGCTTTATCATCTGTTGTTTGAATCCCTTGGTGTCTGACCTGTCCTGGTGAACCGGAGGTGATGCACTTTTAATATCTAGTTTGTGGTTAAGCAGAGCAAGAGCCGAGCAGTCAGCACGAGGGCCAACCATTGAAACTCAAAACCAATAACAAAAACATTCAAGCAGCAAGACTGCATCACCCACAGTTTGGATCAAGTGAAGTTTGAGTAGTGAAGTCAACAAAATGAACTTGACTTTTGGACGATAATAACACAACATACTTAGATAATAACACACATAAGACACAACATGAGGAGTTGGTTTAATTGGTTCATCTTTTGTTAATTTAATTATTTGGTTTACTCTGATCAGCGGTTGGAAAGCAGTGCGGGTCTGAGGTTGAATATTATTGGGTGTTATTTGATCATCAAGTGTCAGGACCAGCTACCAGCATGATCTGTATATCATTTTTATATTGTTTTTATATAATCTTTTTTATTTGTAATTATTAGTCTTTTATGTTTATCTTGCTTTTGCTTTGCCTTATTTCATATAGATTTTTCTGGTTTCACTTTCATTGCCTTAAGGCAACAAATCTGTTCTTTATTATCTCCTCTACCTGTAAAACCTTGTGAGTACACAAGAAACCTGGGCGTGGTTGTAGATGCTGACCTTAACTTTCAGAAGCACATATCTAACATTTCAAAAACTGCCTTTTACTATCACAAATATATCCAAGGTCAGATGTTTCCTATCTCAATCAGATTCTGAAAAACTAGTTAATGCTTTCATTTCCAGCAGACCTGGCTATATATTCATTTTTATTATCTATTGTTATTATTTTTATTTAAGCCTACTTTGATTGTTTTATGATTTTATATATGCAACACCCTCCTGTGTTTTACTTGTTAATTTTTTTTTCTGTTTTGTCATGTACCATTACGTTTATCCTGTAGCACATTGAGTCTTTCATTGGTTTGTTTTATTTATATATACATATATTAATATCTCTGTCTTGTATTATTTTGCTTTTCCTGAAGCACATTGAGTTTACACATTGTGACATCGTTGGAGGTGGAACACGTCAGCTGAGGGTTGCCCAGGTGTAGGTGCGGGTAAAAGGAACACACAGAGCGTTGGTTCAACTTAAAGCGAGTATATTTCAACTGATGTTTAAGGTACAGACTGACACCCAAGTGTCTCTTACATATTAACAAAAATAACCAAACAAACAACATCAACAGTTTGTCTTTCTCGCAGCGCTGGCTGACTGTCTGTCTCCCACAGTCACCCCTCTCTCTCTCTCTCAGTGTGCTACTTCCCTTTTATGTTTCACCTGGCAATCAGGTACCTCATTCCAGCTGGGTAGCACCTGTTCTCCTGGCTGCCCAGCTGCACGTGGGTTTTGTAGTTCTTGTCCCCTGATGTACGAGTTTGTAGTCCCAGGGGCCTCCATCCGGCCGGCACATACTCTGCGTCAATGACCCGGCCTCTTGCAACGTCACAACATGTTGTATGAAATGTGCTATATAAATAAACTTGACTTGAATTGATTGCTTTCGGAGTATCCTGTTTTTGCTTTATCTGTCAAAGCACTTTATAAACTCTGTTTTTAAAGGTGCTATATAAATAAAGTTATTATTATTATTATTAATAGCCAATGGCCTAATTCTGTCCTGCATGCATTGGTTGGTGTTTTTCTTTGGATGTTAAATATGGACCTACAGAATTCTGCATGCATAGCCTCTATGGGATGCTTGTCCCATCTAGTGTAGTCCTGATGACTGAGTGGACCCCAAACATCACTACCATAGGTTGGATTACACTGTCAACTATTTTAGTCCAAATTCTAATTGGTATGTCTATTTTGTAAATGTCCTTTTAATTTCATTCAATGCTATAGATGCTTTTTGTTTCGGTGCATTCACTGCCGGACCAAAGTTCCCTGAGCCCCAGGTAATCCTGGTGCAGAATGTGATCTAGAGGAGTGTTTTCTAATTTGAAATTATATTTGGTTTCCTGAGCTCTTGGCTGCTTTTGGAATATTACGAGTTTAGATTTGTTCAAGTTGACAGTCAGGGCCCAGTTCTGATAGTACTCTTGCTGTAGTCCTCTCTCTCTCTCAATTTAAAATGTATTCAATATGCTTTATTGGCCTGGATGTAAAAAAAAATATTGTCAAAGTCTCTTTCCGTCTGTCTCTCTTATAAATCTCAGAGGAAACTCTATCTAACTCCTTTCCCTCTATGGTTTTGTCTAGCCCGCTTTCAGTGATAGTCTTGATATTTTCTGGTCCTCATCGAGACACGGGGATGCTGTTTTCCTTCCTGCTGTGTGATTGACAGCTCCCTATCTAACTTATCATCTGAATGTCAAGGACTTCCAGAAAATCCCATTTGCAGGTGATTGATGGAGGCCAGTCAGCAAATGAAGAGACAGAGAAAATGAAAGTGAAAGAGAGAAAGAGTGAAGGTAAACACAGTGAGCACTGATTTGGTGAAGTGGGTTTAAAATGGGGCTAAATTTGGTTAAAAAGTTCCTAATTTAAAAAGTGTAAGTCAAACACATAATTATTATTGCTGTAATGTTATAATATTTTTTTAGCAACAGTATTTAAATGTGAAGCATGTCCAATCTACAGCCTGAAATATTTGAAACTTAAAGCATGCTAAGCATCACCCTTTGAAGCATATTTAGCCCATCTTTAAACCTATTCAGATGTTCGGTCAGAAAATTGGGGTCAGTACTTAGTGGGAAACATCAGCACGATAAAATATTCTTTAATATCAGCTGTCTGACTGATCCTTGATATACATGACAAACATGAAGCAGTATTCTTACTTCAGACTGCTCACATGTTTCTTAAAAGTAAGTTAAACACAACACATTTAAAATATAATCATATTAAATGGTACAATGTTAGACGCTGTGGATGATTTTGCTCTCCACTACAGAAAAAAGACATATCAAGATAAATGGCTACACAGGAGACTAGGGACAAGAAGAAGAATAATGATGATAATTAATCTAGATTTGTAGAAGAATAAAGAAGGACGTGAGTTAAATTAGTCACTCAGCATAAATGCAACTGGTGGGTTCTATCTTTAAAAATGACTCAACAATGTACAAACAGGCTACACAGAGAGATGTTGTGATACAATTGACAGCTTAAAGAGACCTTGAAATTTCTAGACATTTATATGTGGCTATTAATACATACATTAATACATTTTTGCCTTTGTTAGACAGTGCAGAACTGACAGTGAGTGGCTTGGACCAGGCCTATGTGGCAGCTACGTGGTCAACATGTTTAACCTCTAGGCCACAAGGACACCCTAAGATGCCGTGATGTTTTAAAGTTGAACTTCCCCTCCGACTGTTTATATGCTCACATTGCTTATTCGGTTTTCTCAGGGATGCCCTGTTACAGTAACACTCCCCATGTTAGATTGGTGTACAGAACCCAAAGCAGGGGTTCCAGTAATAGACACACTGAACCACAACTTTCCATACTTTCCCATATAAGGCCTCCTGTCAGTCAGGGTCAGTGCTGTTGACCTCTTGAAGGGAACAGATCGAGATGATGATGAGAGCAACTGTTGGCTGTGTGTGGACGACGGGGGAGGAAACTGGGAATGTTTGATGCTTGGCCGGAGCGGAAGATGAAACTTTTAGATGTTGGTGAAGAAACCTCCTCTCACTGTGACCTCTGACATGGGATTACAGATGGTTGCTGTGTGAATTTCCACAGACGAAGATCCATGTTGGCATCGATCAGTCAATTCATCTGAATGCTAAATGTGGACAGTACAGTGCATGAGAGCTCCTAGATCCCTAAAAGGGGAACCAATATGCTAATACTGTATGCATAACCAGCTCTAATTAAAACCACTGAAAGAAAAAACTGAATGCCAAAACTTAAACGATATTGCTTCGATACACATCCCCTTTATTAAATATTATATCAGTAACACAAATTAGAGGATAACTGACTTCACTGATTACGACTGGATGGATATTGGCCTTTGATTCCAAACCACTGGGGCAAGTTAGTTCACGAGCAAAGTCTCTAGCTGGAACAGATAAAGGTACTGAGCATTATTAGACAGTAGGTGGGAATAACCTGCAGAGAAGACATTTGTTTTACTAAGGCATATAATATAAAAAGGGCATAAGATCTGATCCTGTGTCTCTAAAGCGGAAGTCACGTCATGTGGATGGGCTACAGTGGAAATGTAAAGTGTGGAAATGCATTAGAAATGGTCACACATTTAGAAATTGACACTCAATCTGTCAACCCTGTTCACAGTTGGCTCTGTGGTAACAAATTCGAGCAACACGTGTCATTAGAGCTGAAGTCATAGACACAACAACAGAGCTGCGGTACTGCCGTCCATCACTGGAGCCAATGCGAAACGTCCCTTTTAGACCAAACACAATCTGTCACAGAGCCTTACTATGAAGCCATCAGTCTAATGTGACTGTGTGCAACTGGGCTACCGCAGTGCTACGCTTACCTACTGTAAGTAAACATCACTTAATTATTTCTCCGTCTGGAACGAAATTGTCATATTGGGGTCATAAATCACGGTGTGGTATATTCAATCTGCACTCGCAACACAAAAGTCACCACAGCACTGACCTGTTTTAAGATTGTGTCAAAAGCTGGAATGTGTGCTGTCTTTTCTGTTTTTCAGTGTGACTTTCTGTAGTTCTAACTTTTTCCTTTACTGTTTAGCCACTGTTACAATGAGAAACTGATAACTTCTTCCAACTGCTAACTACCCAGTTCTATTTATGTTTATTCCAAAAAGGGAGGATAAGTTCTAGTATAAGGTATAGTACAGGGATAAGTACAGACCCAAACCAACAATGTGTTTGTTGGTGATGGGATGACTGGTTCATTTTAATGACTTAGTTTTTTAAATCCCATTCAGTAAAATGAACTACTCTTTTTTTGAGTCATTCGTTCATTTGTTTTTTTTTAACACCCTCGTCAGGGTCCAATACTGAGCCTGTGGAGCTGTCACGTGTAAAATGAACGAACGACTTGAAGACCCAGTTGAGGGGTGAACTACTCATTTCTGTCCAATTCTGAGCCTGTGCAGCTCTCTGAGATGACTCGTTCCTACTAGTTTATACCAAAAGAGTAGTTCAATGAATGATTCGCTCATATATGACACATCACTGGTGTTCATCTCTCAATACTTCTGACGTCCCTACTCTACCACTCTGTGGGTCACAGTTCCAAGCCCACTGGTTCTTACTGTAAACCTTAAAGGTCTCATATGGTGAAAATGCATTTTGATTGTGTTTTGTGTTTTTTTATAAACTCAGAGGGGTAAAACAAAAGCTATGAAAATACAAAGTCGCTTACTACAGCCATTCCACTACCACCCCCGACCACTAGATGGCATCTCAGCTTTACAAGGCCGTAAGAATTTTCTTCATTTGCTACGTCGAAACTGCATAAAGACTTTATAAACCCCGCCCCCGCACTGCCCGCTTCTTTTCACGTTAGCCAGTCCGACAAGTGGAGAGTAGCCATGACGCTGAAAATGAGCCGTGAAAAGTGCAATATACAATAATATACAAATGCTATGAGATAACTCTGTTATGATATAGCACTATATAAATAAAATTGAATTGAATTGAATTGAATATTCCCGGCTGCAGAAAAACCACTGCACAGCCTCTCCAAAGAGACAAATATCGCAGACAAGTGGATGGATTACATTTTTGGAGACTTACCTCGACCTGCCCCAAATCAGTCTTTTCTGGTGTGTACAGCACATTTTACACCAGAGTGCAAACACAATCAGGGACTATACACGACACTGGAGTAGTATCCAAATAGATTTTAAAGAAAGGATCCATTCCAACGATTCCCCAAACACTGAAATGGTGAGCAAAACATTTTAATAATAATTGAGTTGATCATTTTGTTTTTGCTAATGTTTAGCTGTCTATGGCGCCGCTAGCTTGTGTGAGTGCATCACTAGGCAGTTGAGCTGTCTCGAGAATGAGGGAGCGGCGGTATGGCTGCAGTCATGGCGGACAGGTTGATCGGCGCAGAGAGCAGTATAAACTGTGTTGCCCTTGGTCCAACTCGCACTGAATGATCTGAATCTGATTCAGGTGCAAACTGGTAAGGTATTACCGATCCTGCTGCCATGTTCATCGTAGCTTTCCGCTAAAATCTGATCCCAGGACACCTTGTGAGTTGATCTGTGCTTAGCCAATCAGAGCGTTTGCTGATAAGTAGAACGCGGTTACTTCCGCCAGCAGCAAGCAGAAAGAGGCCCTCAGAAAACCAGGGAAAAATTAAGGCAACACCTTTACAAAAATGTTTAGACTTTAGACTTTATTGTCATTCGAGTATGCAACAAGTGTATACAGAATGAAATTTCATTGCATAGGCTCAGCACAGTATTAAAGTATATATATTTTAATATTTTTGTTTAATAGATACACATAAATGGAACAGATATAACTAACTGTTATAATATGGGACCTTTAAAAAAACATACAAATACAGTTTTATTATTTAAAAACAGGCTCAGTAATTTCATTGTATGTTTTAATCAAATGTCGCTCAAACAGGAGGAAATAGTGCCTTTGTTGGGGACTATTTTCAGCGGCGGGTGAATCCACACGGGATGCTGTAGTGAGTATTTGGGGCAGCAAGACAGTGTGTGTGGGATTGAGTCCAAATAAACTCCAGTAATAGTTTTTCTGTATCAGTCTGTGAGCCACACACAATAATTGTTAGTAGAAACATTCACTGCTGGTTTGGTGTGCGCACAGCTGTAACACCAGTAAACATAACTCCAGGTAGTACAGTAGGTCAAAGCTAAACCAGGAAAGATGGGTCTGACTGGGTAATGATTGTACTGTTTGTGTTTCCTTCTCAATACGTTTGTCTGACTGCTCAGATTTCTTGACTTCTTCTTGGTTATGTTCTCTTGTTCCCAGATCTCAGCTGATAATAGGAATGGTGACGAAACTACAAAATAATACAATAATAATTATAATATAACACGTTTTTATGAACTGGAATGATCCTTTAACCAACACCTTCCTAATAGATTGAACTGTAAGTAACTTTTACTTTACACTCCTGAAACCTTTATATTCTCTGGGATATTTTGATAGAAAGTAAAAAATAAAAGTTGAATTGGAAACAGATCAGCTGTGTAAGTGTCATCAGGTACATTCGGACTTTATGCTTAGGGTTTTTACACAAAGCTAATGAGCAGTGAGACACTGACAGCACAAACTGGTTTCACTCAGGGTTTATGAACAGAAATCACTCAAGAAAACTAGCTTTAGGATATATATCTCAATACCTTCCACACACACACACACACACACACACACACAACAGGTGGACTGTGTCCGGTGGAACGGTAGCCCCTGTCAGCACACTGAGGCCCCAACAACCCCCACCGTCCTTCCAGTGCATTGCGGGTGCCTCCGTCCTGTGCTGAGGCTCTGCGGGTCGAGTGTGCGCTTCCTGCCGTCTCTGTCAGATAGGAGGGAGTGGTGACTATCCTGGTTTCCAGTTCTCAGCCCTGCATTCAGCATTGGACAGCTGGGAGACGTTGCCTCCAACAGGAGAACTTGCAGAACTATTTTCATGAAGTGGTTGCTCTGTGCCTTGCCTCTTTTAACTCTGTGGAATCATTTACATTATCTTTACAGACCCAACCTCTATTTTATTTTTTAATTCTTCTGTGTTTTTGTCTGTTAGAAAGAGAAAGAGCAAAAGTTATACTAACAGGAATGATTATTCTTACTATTAAATAAAAGGCCATCAGAGCTCCATAGACCACAGGATCATATTGAAAAGACTCAAGACTCAAGAGAAACTGTTCTTCTGATGGAAGGTTACTAAGTGTTGTGCTGAGTGTATTAAACACAGATTCAGATTAGAATTTGGACAAGAGAGACTGTGTGTGATTTATTCCAGACGAGTTGCCTGGATTCACATACACACAGCAAAAATACATCCGATTATGCAGAATCAAGATGCATTTGACATATTTACTGTGCCACACGCACGCACGCACGCACGCACGCACACACACACACCTACACACACACACACACACGCACACGCACACACACACACAGGTCTGTCATCACAGTGAACTGGAAAGAGTTAGAAGCTTTCAGACATGATGCATTTGCCTCGCTGCCCAGTCCGCCCAATTACACAGCAACATTCACCTAACAAACCTGTAGCCCAAACACACACACACACATACACACACCAAAAATAAAAAAGTGGTTTAAATTGGACTTTTTAAGTGTATGCAGTGGAAAACAAAAGGATGATATAATGACTTGAATTTCTAACATAATTACCGTCAAGCATTATTAATGACTAAGGCTATGAATGTAACTCTATTATTAATGTGTGTGGAGAGTTGTGAAACTGCATTTCAACCTTGTTGTGTATACTTGTATGAATGCATTAAAAAATCAGTAAATGTGTATAAGAAGTGAACATGCGTATTGTCTGTGATCACTGTAAGTCAAAAGTGTTTAGTTTCAAGAGCTGGAAAAGCCAACAATGAGTCCAAAACATTATGCGACAGGGAGAAAACTAAAACGCCTCTTGGACGTCAACATAATAAAACCCGTTGGGCCTTGTACGCCCACCATCCCCCCCGACCTCCACCAGGTTGCACACCAGTGAACATTATGCAGGCAGCGATTCCATTTCCTCCGAAACACATTTGGCAAAAACATAAAGTAATATCTCATTTGACTGTAACGTTTAGGAGGCAAGATTGAGAAAATACAGAATTCTTCAGTCATCTTCAAGGCTCACAGGCATCACACGTTAAAGCTCTCCCAGTGACATCCACCCACAGGCAGCTGCGCTCATGCTACGCTCACATCGCCGACCACCGAGTGCAGCATCGGTTGTCATAGTAATGCATATGTTTAAGTACTCTTCATTTACAGATCATTTACAAAAACACTACTGAAACAAATAAATGATACAGAAGTGGAATTTAAATACACAGTCAGCAAAAGCTCAAACTACTATTACAACAAAATGCGGAAAATCAGTAACACTGGATAATGCACACGAGCACACACACACACACACACACACACACACACACACACACACACTTCAAAAAACAGACTGGCTGGTGCCTTCGTAGCCCCAGGGGTGTGTGTTGCTGCCTTAATGACGTGCTTAGATCCAGATTGAGCTGTGGCGTCTCCTCAGCCTCGCTCAGGGAGGAGCTGCAGCTACTGATCCAGGGCCTCCTGCTCCTCCTGCTGCTCCTCCTCCTCCTAAAACTACTCCTCTGCTCCATCTCCTTCTCTCGTCTTTGTGGCACTCATGTTGAATTGTCTTATAGCTTTTCCTCTCCATGCATACGCCCCCCCCCCTTCTCCTTTTCTAAACCATTTTAACAGATCTGTCTGAGTCCAGCCAAGACCCACTCTGTCACTTCATTAAGTTACAGTTACACTGACAAACTCAAGTGCAGCAGTCACCACTGTTTTTCCATTGTCTTGTGTGTGGAAGCTTTCTGTGGTTTTCAGTTCATCCACCAGGTGCTGCGTTCGTGAGCTGCACTGGCTGGATGAGCAGCATGTGACAAAGCTTTGCAAACTGTCAAGCATCCAAACTCTTTGTGTGAATGTGTTTGTGTGTGTGTGTGTGTGTGGGTTTGTTGAGGTGTGTGATTTAGGCAACATGTAGTGACTAAAAGGCAGACAGAAGACGAAACACACAAACACATCAGAAGTGAGAGTTGAAAGTCTGTGTGTGTGGTGAGTGCTGTGAATGAATATATTTTCCCCTCTGTTCCACTCTCTCATTTTCCAGACGTCAAAGGTCAGCTCTAATTGGCCTAATGGCCTGTCTCGACCTAAAACAAGCAGATCTCAGGTCAGCCCGGATCAGAGGCCAAGGAGGACCTGAGAGCAGCAACAAACCAGTAAACAGACTGCTGTTAGACACAACATTGCCATCCAGCAGCCAGATAGAGTTACTGAGATGCTGCCTCTGTGGACTGACGTCTTTATCGTGTTCCTTAAGATATGGTCCCAGGACACAACTCTCCCTAAAACCACGCTGTTGTTGCCTTTTCTGTCTGTTTCCCTCCTTCGCAAACACACATTTCTTAAAATAAAAACCAAGCTACCGACTGCATTACAGTAACACATTTCCAAAAACTACACACACTTCTCCTGAATCTCACAGTTTCCCACCAAAATGGAGCACTGGTATCAACACAGTAAGCTTGCCATACACACGTATTTGAAACATATCTAGCAGAATATGCTCTAAACACTGACAACAGATGAATCACTCCAAATATGTGTGTGAGAACCTTTTGGACGGTACACTTTCAGACTCAGCACCATTTGTGTTTTGAAACTTAGAGTAAAAGATAGAAAACATGCTGTCTTGTTCGACTCTCACACACCTTCCATAGTTTGCCCGCAGGCCTCCACCTGCAGCCTGTGTTGCTGTGTTCCACTGGGAACGTCAGCAATGCAGAGGACGGGTTGTGTTGTCACTCTTGTCTTCCATTACTGCTGGTCAGATGCAGAAGCGACAGTGAATCCAGCAGCGATGCTGTAAATACAGCAACGTTCATCCTGGAGTCAAATCAAATCAAATCAAATCAAATTTTATTTATATAGCGCTATATCATAACAAAGTTATCTCATAGCACTTGTAAATATAGAGCAAGTCCAAGCAAACTCTATATCTACAGACCC
>JAVQJF010004180.1:0-18128 GCA_036023855.1 Gadopsis marmoratus
AAGGGAGACATAATATGCAGGAGTCAGTTCATGTTAGGCAGATTAAAGGGAGATATCGTAACCACAGAGAGGAAGTCATCAATGCACGATTAAGGTTAGATCATACAGGTTTACACTCCCCGTTATGTATTGTGGGGAAACATCCATCCAATCTGTATCCGTGGTAACGCTCCTGAAGATGTAGAACATGTTGTCATGCATTGTAGCAAATGTAATTCAAAGAGGGGGACATTAAGAAGTACAGTACATGAGACAGGACAGGAAAGATAAGATAGGGGGTAACATTCCAGGCGTCCGGCCCTAAAAGTCAGCATGTTAGCATTGCAATTGTTAGCATTTAGCTCAAATCACCACTGCAGCCTGTCAGAGCTGCACTCTGCATTCACATCTTTAAAGAGAGCAGTTTTTAAATTAACACGGTGATGAAATGGAATCTGCTTGAATATACCGTTGGCAGATATAAGTGACATTTAAATAGCTTTTTGCAATTCCATTTTGAAATTAATTTATAAACAGGATATGGAAATATAATTACTAATTCACAAATTTCAGTCGTTCTGATTACTTTTTAAATTATAGGATTATTTCAAAATGTAGAACATTGTTGTGGCACACTGAAAATCTCCATCAGCAACAACTTTGGGCTGAACTGATGCTTAACATTCAGAATGTCGGAGAAACGAAAGTAAAAGCTTCTCGTTGTGAAGAATAAATCAGAGTTTTAATGTGTACGCAGTATTTTAACGGTGATGTCAGTCGCACGACAACTTCTGACACATTGTTAAAGTTTAGTAAGTTAAAAGTGCACATTTCCCTCGTGTGTCGTGGATATGCAGAGTTTCACAAAAGTGTCCATTAATGCGAATAAATGTTTCCACCAAATAGCAACTGTCAGCTGCAAAACCAGTGGTTGTGTCAAAGCAGTGTGAAACAAGGTCAAAGGGAAAATCCTCTGCAGATTCATCTTCATCACTTCATTGCTCTCAGGCCAGGCCAGGCATTATGGGATGCTTCAGTCTGGAAACACACTGGATGCTGCTTTCAGGGCATGCTTGTAAATTCCGCTCTCAGGGTCCATAACGCTGACTTTTGGTTTAAGTAATTACTTACTAGAAAAAGGATATTTTATTATTTATGAATGCTGCAGAATGTTGTTTTATGCTCTCTGTGATCCTTCATGTGTGTTTAATACTTTGATCTTTACTTTGCATGTCACGTTGTAGCTCTGTATTATTCACTGCCCTGATAATCAGGTTTATAAAAGCTATGAGTTGTGTCTCGGCTCCATACTACACAGTAAAAGTACACAGGATGTACTTTTCTTTGGGGCTCAAATGATTAGCTGCTTACTGGAGTAGTTGGTCGACAAAACGAATCAGCAATTTTTGTAATTGATTAATTGTATCCTTCAATTCAGTTTTATTTATTTAGCACCATATAACAAAGTTGTCTCATATAACTTGTTAATATAGAGCAGGTCTAGATCAACTATATATTTAACACTCTCTGGCTCAAATGTGAGGATTTGCTGCTTTTCTCTGTTGAACTGAATATATATACCGTGACACATATACAGTATATATATATTTATTTGACATCTTTAAATTTGGTAATTTAAGCATTATGACATTGAATAAGATACATGTACATGGATACAGAATCATTCCACCGATATAATTCATTTTTTACTAACAGGAGGACGTTGGCTTCTTTTGTTTAAGAAAAGTGCTAATGAGTACTTTCATTGTCCCTTTTCATCCCATGAAAAGACTCAAACCGATGGTGAAAGTATCTACAAAAAAGTGTTGCGTGTATCACAGCCTGATGTCTCTTCTTCATCTGGGCAATAAAAGAATATTCAAAACATCAGTGAGTCACACTGTTGTTTCTTCTTCACCATGAACAAACACTGGAGGTTATTTGGACTGAACCCCCCCCCTCACACACACACACACACACACACCTTCCTGCAAATCCAAAGACTCACTAGAGCACCAAATGTGGATTCATCCGCTGCTGAAAATAGTCCCCAACAAATGCACTATTTCCTCCTGTTTGTTTGATAAAAACTGCAGTGAGCAGCTGTTTTAAGAAATTACTATATAACTAAATATTTGCTATGCCTTTGTTACGTCTTCAGTAGGAGCCAATGGGCTGAGAGCCACAGACAGGAAGTCAGGAAGCATCGAGAGGCGGAACCAACAAACTGTTAGTCTTTTCTTGGGATTTGCTGACTTGATATATAGAACAACACCAGGCGTGTGCTTAAAACATATTCATGATTCAGTACTTTAATGGGTGGGTTTACACGTCAAGCAGACCGTGTTTAACGTTTTAGAACTCTGGATTCTTTCCTGAAGTTAAAAAAAAAAGGTTAAAAGCGTTTTCATATTTATCGAAGCAAAACTTTTGGATTCGTAAGCAAATCTTTGGATGCGCAAAAAAACAACAACTTATATTTGATTCGCAAACAAAGATTTCAGATTTGCAAGCAAAAACATTTGGGGCTTTTTTTTTGCAGTGCATCGTTTGATTGCAGGGTCGGTATTTTTGCTCTCAGACCAATTTTTTGATTGAATTAAAGACACAATATTAACTCCTTAAAAACCCAAGCTGTCGTACAAATACTACCATGGTAAATGTTCAGGTGATACCAGCTCTGCTCCGGACACCCAGCTGCTTTTCTTCACATTATTTAAACTTTATAGCCTGATTGATGTCGGTTGGTGCTAAAGTCTTTGGTACCAACTGTCAGAGTAGTGCAGCGTCAACATGTCTGTAGTTTATAGGCTACTTTTTGTTTTTATGTATTTATCCTTCATTAAACAATAAGGAATGTGGGAGGCGGCGTTTCCACGGTGGCTGTGTGATTGGATAGCTGAGAGCATGGACCCGCACGCGCTCATTAATTATTCATGAGCTTCCCAAGCGCCACCCTAGAAAGACAAGCTGCAACTTTACGCCAAGTCCCCGTATTTCCGACCGCTCTTGAACGCGGCAGCAGGCTGACTGGCTCTGTGAAGATGGCGGACTGTATACGTGTTCCTCTGCTCCTGCTTCTGGTGGGCATCCTGTCGTCCGTGCATCCAATTCGAGGGGAAAACAACGGTAACACCAAACATGGCGCTAAAGCTGAAAGCGCACCGAATCCAGCCGGAGTCCAGGGTCCGGCTGCGGCGAACCCGGGAGCCGCTGACAGGAACCTGGGCGCTGGGGCCTCGCTGCTTCGGCGGCGCTCTGCCGGCTGGAAGTTGGCTGAGGAGGCGGTGTGTAGGGAGGACCTGACCCGGCTGTGCCCCAAACATTCCTGGAACAACAACCTGGCGGTGCTGGAGTGTCTCCAGGACAGGAAAGAGGTAACGTCGGCGGGACACGGGTGCTGTGGTTGCAGGGTGGTGCCTGCTGAGCAAGGCAGCTAACGTTAGCTGCCACGGTTAGCCAGCCGCCAGCTAGCCCCTGTGTTGACAGAACGTCACCCGAGATGCTGCTCAAACACGGAGCAGTGGGTCCCCGTAGTACGACACGCACTGTAGATGCACCGTAGAGCGAACACATTCCGGGACGGACTCCTCGGTTCGGCGCGGCGCGGCGCCACGAACGGCGCTTGCCTTCTTGACGACGTGCCCCGTTTTTGGACCGCGTCGACCGATTCCTTGCCTTGTGTGCGACGTCTCTCCTAAACGCACCGACTTCGGGCTGCGTCGCGTCGATTAGCGCAACCAGATCTGGGCAGCGCCGAAGACCAGCGTTGCCTCGAGGCGAACTTGCCAGAAGACGCACATGTTGCAGATTAATTAGGACTTTCGCCGAGTTTGTCGCCGGGGACTAAACGGCACGCTGTGACGTAGTAAAGTGGCAGGCTGTTAGCGCAGATTTGGAACTACGAGACGTCGTGCGTCTGGGTTGGCTAGCTAGCTAGCTAGCTGGCTGGCTGGCTAGCGGCTACAGGTAACGCTGGCCACACAGCTCGCCAGCCTGCAGGAGACCCGTCCAGAGCCGCGGCTCGCCACGACGTGTTCCAGGCAGCTCGGCAACACGGTCACTGATTAAAACATGTCGGCTCGCACCGAGGCAAGTTAACCACTTGCTAACCGCCGTCGCTGCTCTGTTTGCAGTAGTAGCCTCGTCGTTAGCACAGCTAGCCGAGCCCTTCACTGGCTGCTTCTTTTGTTTTTTTTGTGTGTGTGTGTGTGTTTTTTTTTTTTTTTTTTTTGGCTTTGCGTGTTTATTTAATTCTTAGCCCGTCACACGGCGACGAGCTCTGATGAGTTGCCGGTGTGCGGGTTCAGCCGGGTGTTTCTGAGTTTGTTCGGCGGCGTCAACGTGAAGCAAACGGATCGATTTGAGTCCATTTTGTCTGCGGAGACTCTTCCTCCTGCGGCCTTCAGCACCAGGACCAGTCGGCTCTGCGAGGTTGTGGCGGCGGCTGCCGTCCCGACACGTCTTGGGCAACACGTTACCAGAACGATGATGAGAGGGGAATGAATCCCCGTGCCAGTGAAATGAGCAGCGCCTATTCTATATTCTGAGAAGCCTGCATGAAGACAATCCCACGCTTGTAATGCAGGTGTTGAATTTGAACTTTGCCCCGTGGAAGATACAGCAGCCCTCGTTTAGTTTCAGGTCAAACGCAGGCCTCGCCACACCTTCACAATGAATATTGCTCCATCGTTTTCTGTCCGAGTCACTGCAGCCGTAGTTCCCTGCCGCTCGTCTCTACAGTAAATTTAAGCAGGTTGAAGGTGTTGGTTTGGCAGCTGGAGGGCTGTTGACGCATCTTATCTGGGAAATTGCTTCCTGAAGTACAGCAGGACTGTTGACAGATGGACACGGGGCAGTTTTCCGGGCTGGAGATCCACGTCATGCGTCTCCTCTTTCCCAGCGACGCTAAGGCCAACTTCCACGCACAACAACAACAATACTGGTGGACGACGTCGCCTTTCTTTGTTTTTAAAGGCAACAAAAACACCAAACCGGCCCACTACACTTTTATACAATATTAGCCTTTTTGTTAAGTGATGATTGTAGGTGAGCCAGTGTCGGCTACAGATTCCTCGGACTCGCAGTGACAAGTCTTTTCACTGCGGGCTCGTCATCGAACTTGTGACTTTCGGGTCACTGGGTTCCTTTGGGCCCGTTGGCGTGCGTCCCGAGAGGTCGGGACTGTGGCTGTTGGCCGGGTGGTGGCCGACAGCTTTTCAACAGCAGGCGGTGGAGGGAGATCTCTCGACGCTACAACGGGAGCTTACAGCAGCCGAGACGAGCTTTTGGTTTGTGCCCATTCAAATCGCAAGGCGGCGTCTCCTCGGGTGGTGAAAGTGGCCACGAAATCACTGTTAGGAGTCGGAACAGCAGCGGCTGAAAGACAAGCCGTGAGAGTCGGTACGACAAACCTCGACCGTTTTTAGAAGAAGTGGCGACTGAAGCTGGTGTCGTCGTCTTCTGTTGTCTCGTAGTTGCTCCTGATCAGCTCTTTCGCGTTTGACTAGATGTGAATTGATGACACATAACAGGAAGTGAATCGGCGGCAAGTGTTGAAAATTATTAAGCTAAAATACTCGACATCATCTGTTTCCAGTTTGTCCAATGTGAGGATTTGCTGCTTTTTCTCCAGTTTTTATATTCCTATAAATCCAGTGTGTTCAGGTTCTGGACTGCTGGTTCGACACATTTAACATCTGAAGAGGAGCTGAAATGCTGAGTTGATTTGAACAGATTAGTCAACAGAAAATGGCTGTTAATAACTGTTTAGTTTTGGATTGTCCTGCCGAATCATTTGGCATTTAACATATTAACTACTTCTCCCACACCCCGACCTGTGTACTCTTTAGTCTGACACCTTTGACCTGATTTTAGTTAGTTCTTTTTTTTAACTTCTGAGTTGTTACAAGATCTTAGAACAGCAGAATTACTGAGTCAGATTTAGCCCCAAATTAATTCTGAACTATTAGTTTGCAAGCTTGAACCATCAGCTTTTGTTTTTTATTGCTTAATTTTTTCCATGGTTTCTGTAATCCTAAAATATTTGTCTTGTTTTGGCAGGAAAAAAGAGAATAATATATATTTATTTATCTAATTAATAAAAAAGGTTGTTCCAAAAAGTAATTTAGCCGTATTAAAGTAAATCTGATCAATGGGACGAGCATCCTGTTGATTTGCCTGATCATCTTTTACTCTATCAGGTAAAATCATCTGTGTTTTTCTCAAGGTGACTTTTTCCAAACGCAGATATTGTTAAACTAGTATGTCAGGTATGTTAACATGTTGTCCAGCATCTTGATTTTAATATTGCTATCCTCGTTGTTTTTCACTCGGGTGCAGAAGGAAAGTCGGTCCCCCTCTGTGAGCTGTGTTCTCTAGCGAACGGCTCGATCCTGTCCTTTAGCACGGCCCGGTGGAATCAGGTTTTTGGGGCGTGGCGTCTCTCCTGTCTGCGCCCCACCCACAGACGATGTTGCCGTGGAGCTGGTGCACCTTCTGTGTGAAGCGCCCCGAGCCGCCCAGCTGCCACTCTGGCTGCTGCTCTCTGGAGGCTGAGATTGGGAGCTGCTTTTAGACTCGTAGCATTTTTGTGTGTCGGCCCTGCTGGAGGCTGTGGTTTTGTGTACGTGGTGCAGAGCCTCGGAGTCCAGAGGGAGGAGGCTCTGGAGATTGAAGGCTTCACTCTGGCCTGTCGGCTGCGTGAAGCCTCCATGTGTCCGTTTCCACCTCAGCCTCCCAGTTTGATAATTGCCAATTGGCACATTGAGCCGGACCTGTTGGCGTATATTCAGCTGCCTGTTGCGCAAAGCAAGAAATGGAACCTCCAACCCAGGTGGTGCCATGGCCAACATACCACAATCTCTGTTGAAGCTGTGATCTTCATGGTTTGTCTCTGAGATTCTGCCTGACAGGTGCAACTTTAATCACTTCCTTTGCTAACTTACTGAACTTAAATACAGTTATTGATTATTGGTTTGCCTCATTTTTGAGGGACTTTTAACCTTTTTGTTTGAGTACATATCGGAGGTAAATGATTGTACTTCTTACTCCATTCAGTAGATGCTGGTTACAGTCCTGATGTTGGGCGCTAAGGTTAAGGTCAGGTCTCCTTGCAGAACCAGTTCTTTGCGGGGCAGGCTTTGTGCATGGGGGCATTATGTTGAAACAAATGCTCAAAGGTGGAAGAACGCTATCGTCTAAAATATCACTGCTGTGGCATCTATTCCCCTTCACTGGAACCCAGGAGCCGGAGTCAGGAAAACCAGACCAAAAAGTACACAAACGCGCATAGTCAGCTGTGTCCACATACTTCTGACAGTTTTTAGAGTAGCTCCACCTAAACTACATACAACATTAATAATAGTTATAATAACCACGCCAGAGACAACAAAGTACATTTTACTCCAGTTTTGTATTTTCATTTTCACTTTAAGAATTTAAATGCATGTAGTTATGTAGTATTTTCCCTTTGTGGCGCAGGATTGATTGAAAAACAGCAGACCTTTTAGCAGCATATCAGAGGAGGTTGTCTGTGTCCTGACAATGGAACAACTCAGAATCCCCACAGGCTTACTGCTATAGGCTTATCTTTCACTATATACTAAATAAACACAGGAGCTTTCAGTTTGCTGAATTTTGGAATTTCTTCCAAAAAGGAGAAATGTGTATTTTATTTAATATCGACTGGTTCCATTTTTGCAAATGTGAAGATTTGCTGCTTTTCTTTTTTATATAATCTTAAATTGAATATCTTTAGGTTTTGGACTGTCTTTTTGACACAAAGCAGCTTGAAGACATTACCTGGGTTTCAAGAAATTGTGACGAGCATTTATAGACCAAACGTATCAGTTAGTGGATAAGTTAATGCAGATAAGACGGCCTGTGTCCTCTGGTAGGGTGAGTCTGCTGCAAGACTTTGTGTCAGAATTACATGGAAGCTGGTCCAAATAATTTCATGTCAAATTGTATTTAATTTGGAAGGTGTTCAGATTTGTATTCAGCTTGTTTAATTATTGTGGCTCGCTTTAGGAAGCAGGCCTGAAAGCGTTGGTGAAGCTGTGAACCCAGCTGCTGTGCTCTGTGCTTCATCACTCAGAAGGCGTTGGAAGTGGCTGGCTTCCCTCTGGATTCTCTCCACTTTCTATCACTTTACGCGTCATTTTCTCTCTTCATATCTTCCCCTCGCCTGCTTCCAATTATAGCTCAACCTCATGTCGGTTCTCCCAAGACAAAATGAGGAGAGCTGATTAAGTTTCATTTAGCTGCGGCTATTAAATGCAAATGAGGTTTTCACTTTGAGCTGCAGCGTCGGTAAACAAAGAGCCTGAATGTTTCAGTCTGACTGAAATCTTTGACTGGGTGTGTCAGCTGTATTGGTTTTAGTCTGTCCCGCTGTGTTGGATTACTGCGCCAACAGCCAGTCACGGGGAATTTGACACTCGTGCAAACTTGAGATTTATACACACAAATAATTTACCTGAGCAGGTACATATCCTGCAAAGGGTTGCAGCAGCAGCTCTGTGCAAGTTCAACATAGGTCAGAGTTTACTCGCTACTAACATTTTTAAGGGTTGCACCAGCTGAAATGGTTCCAACTTATATCTCACACATAGCACTCAGCAGGTGCAAAGTCCTCCATAAAATGGCAGCTGGCGCATTGTTTTGAAAGGTGGGAGGATGAGTGGAAGCGGTTAAATATGAGGCAGCAAGTGAACGTTTTGTCTCCAAGTTGATGTGTTGAAGCAGGAAGGATGTGAGCGACTCTGACAAGGAACCAAGCTGTGATGCTGCACGACTGGGTCAGAGCATCTCCAACACTGCAGCTCTTGTGGGGTGTTCCCGGTCTGCAGGGGGCAGCACCTACCAGAAGTGGTCCAAGGAAGGAGAACCGCTGAACCGGAGACAGGGCCATTGATGGTCGTGGGGAGAGAAGGCTGGACCGTGTGGTCCGATCCAACAGAAGAGCTTCTGTAGCTCAAACTGCTGAAACAGTGATGCTGGTTCTGACAGAAAGGAGTCGGAAACACACAGAGCATCGCAGCTTGTTGCTCAGGGCGCCGTGCTGTGTGACGGTTAGGGCTGATCACTGTATGTTAAATCAGAAGAGGATTGAATGGATGAGATGTTTTGTCTTTCTGAGTATAGACCCACACACACACGGAGCTGGACAGACGGACGCCCACATGAGTCACATTGTGCTCTGCTGTACTGTGATGTTTGGCTGCTCAGTCCAGGGGTGGGGTTTTCCACATGGGAATAACACAGAAAATAACAAATGTCCTGTGTTTGTTCCAGCGTCGGAGCGGCCTGCGTTGCTTTGGTTGATTCTGCTGCCCTGTGCTGACCAGGCTGGCAGCAGAAATACAGGCTGAGCCTCGGTCAACAACACGAGGCAGTAAAGTTATGTTACAACAATACAGAAAAGGCAATTTTACACACCACCTTCCTTAACTGTGACACTTTAACATTAACAGAATGAAAATATATTTTTAGAATTTATTTAAATTGAAAACTCAGGTGTTTTTTAAACATATGGTATATTCTCTGTCAGTTTGTGGAACTGTAATGTCGCTTTGGCGAAAGTATATCCAGTACAGGGATGAACCTTGGTGGCCGTGGCCACAACACGGGCCATGGTTGATATAGAACCCCAAACTTAGATTAACATTAAGTTAAAGTCAACAATGACAACAGCAGGTCTTGGGACAAAGAAACAAGGTGATTTTAACAGTTTTTAAAGAGTTTTGTCCTTGCTGTTGAATCGTGTTGATGCAAAATAAATATGCAAATCAGAACATGTTCTGGATGAATTCTTCACATGGGTTCTGTCAGACCTCCGGACATTTTCTGCAAAGCTTCATTCTTCATCATTCGTCCTGTGTTGTTCAGATAATGAGATAAAATCGTAAGTTGTTTGACTGAAATGACAATATTATTGATTTTGGGCTAGACTAGATTGACTGAAATATCAATATAATCTGACTAAAAGCAGTTTTCATTGCCTAAAACTAAACTACAATAGTTATGGTTTTTTTTGACTGAGATAAGAAAATGCCCAGATTTTTGTCATCTAAAAACAGCATTGATAAATATAATAAAAACTCCCAATTAAACAACATAAAAAAGCCGTTTCATGTCAACAGACCCTTGAAATACTCGACTAGGTTTCTGAAAGAGAATTTTTAAAAGCCCCCACACATTCGCTCCAGGTCGGGTTACCATGACCCCCCCCCCCACCTCCACACACACTGCATTTACTGTCTGTGTGAAGAGCATTGTGACGCTTGTGTGTGAAATACACTGTAAATACAGCGCGCACACAGAATATACACAGACAGCCTATTCCTGGCCCGTGGTGCGGCTGCCATCTGCAGAGCTGTGATTTGGGACACACACGGCCCTCTGTTGGGGTTACAGCAGTGATGTTGGAGAGGAGGTGTGTCTTACTGAGGACTGGTGGACCAGAACGGCAGCTGGTCAGAGGTTCAGTCTTGGCGTCCATGCCGGAACGCCACTGTGAGGCTCAACAAGGGCCGCCTGAACGCACCGTTACGGGTTGCAAAGGTTACGCTGGCTGTGTTCTCAAACGTCAGGAACATGTCGCGGTGTGGTCGACCCACTGCGACGTATTTTTAGCCTTGAATCTCACGCAGCCGTGCCGCCTCGCAAAGACACGAATCTCTGGAGAAATCATCTGAAACCTAATGTTATCTCCGAATTTACACCCTAACCTCTCCTCCGTTCTCTCCTTCTCTCTCAGGAAACCGAGATTGCCACCGAATGCAACCATGTAAGTGTCTTCACTCCTCTTAAACCACCAATAATGTTTATATGTCACCTAGATGTCTTGCAAGAAACTTTGCTTTTGAACCAAATTTAGCCCAGTTTTACCAGACATCCAGACGTCTGTTTGCAATCAAATCCATGTTTACTGAGAGCTGAACTGACCAAATGGACAAGCTTCCATTACAGTTAAAGAACTGTTTTCTTTCTGCTGTATGTAGATGCCAGGGTTTGGTTTGTTTTTGGACATTGTGTTCTGTTGACCATCTGTTCGGGCTCCTGTAAGCAGTGGCTGAGCAGCAAAGCACACGGTGGAGATGCAATGTCCAGTTAGTCGGACCCTACTCAGGTACTGGCAGAGTGACATAAATGGGTGTAATAATCTCTCCTCCAGCTGCTGTGGAACTACAAGCTCAACCTGACCACCGACCCAAAGTTCGAGTCTGTAGCTGTGGAGGTCTGCAAGACCACCATCTCTGAGGTCAGTCTCTAAAACCAAACCACCGCAGCTTAAATGGTAACTCGGGTATTTTTAAACCTTTGTTAAATCCTTTTTGTTTAACCAGAAACGGAAGCCTCGCTCTAAAATCTGGCGAGAGGTTGAGCTGTTGCAGGAAGATCCGTATACACTGGCTCAAATAAATGGGGATGGACAGCAAATTGAAATGCCTCATTTGCATCGTCGAAATGAGCCAAATATTCAACCATTACTTTGGAAATAGATTCATGCTAGCAGGAATCTGTTAACTCTTCTTTCCAACTCTGACTCGCGTTTCCACCATCGTCTACCTGCAACAACCCATCCTCCTGTGGGATTTCAGAGAGAGACTTTCGGTTTCTGGTCAAACAGTTTCTCGTTTCTGTTGCTCTCTATCAAAAGGTCTGTTTGTGCAGGGCTCCTTTCCATAATGTTGTCACACACTTGGATAACAATCTGAGCATGTCGACGGACTGCATGACTTTTATTTCAACCACCCAGAGCTAGCTGATGTAGTGGTGTACAGACGGATACTTGATTCCTCTCGGTACTAAACAGGATTTTCCAGAAATTTAAATTTGTAGAAACTGAATAAAATAAAACCACACATGCCTTGAGACAAAAACCTTCATTCTAGAATCTATAGTCTGTTCACTTCAGTTCGCTGTGAATCAACGAACTGTCACGTCATAGTCGACTTGCAGTTTGGGGCAATCGGCAGACGTGTCGCATCTGTAGGAAATGAGATGCGTTTCTGGTACACACCACGTTCTAATGTACAGGAAGGTGTAATCTTTGAGATCAGAAGTGTCTGTATCAGTCATCAAGCTGCAGAAATGTATTTCTGCTCAAATAACTTCACCCCACCATGTTTTATCAGTCTCACTCCATCGGTCTTACCTTTCTAATGTTTCTTTCTAATGTTTCTAATGTTTCATATATAACTGTCTGCTTAATAGTAGTAATCAAGCAATGAAAATGACTGGGAACGGTTGTTATCTGTGTCTCAGTCTTAACAGCTCAATTTTTAGTAGGTGATTTCCTCCATTGATTGCAGGATAACAGCTCAGCCTGCTTGTTGTAAAGGCATCATCAAGTGCTTTGTGCTTTTTGTTGCTGGTGGAGCTTAATGCACTTCAACCAAAACGCGATGCAAGACAAAAACATTCTCTACCACTTGAAAGGACAACATAAGCATAAGGACAGGAAACATGAATGCGGTGGAAGTGTTAAAGTGTTTGCTGGTTGTGACAGAGTGAGCACTTTCAGCCACTAGTTCTGGTTTTAGCACATTTCACTCTCCGTCTCAGTGCTCTGAACCCACATGCCCACTACCTCGGCAGCAAACAGCAGACAGACACTGTTAGAGACTTGCTGGTGAACATGGTGGAACATTTAGCTGCTAGAGAGCCAGATATTTCCCGCAGGAGACCAAAGAAAGAGCTAAAACGGGGAATACTGGACTTAAATTGATCAGGTGACACAAACACAATGCCACATGGGATAATAATGCCACTCTGTGTCTGTTAGCGGAAAGTCTATTTATACATCTAACAACTTTATACGGGGATAATATGTGAGCTGTGGTGTTTACAGCTTGTTGCGCTGCCCCCAGGTGGCCAAATGATTTCATTCAGCTTTAAATTGCAGTGTGTTGAGCTCCCTCAGCAAGGAGGTGGTGTTTTACTGAAATCGAACTGTACCTTACTTTGCATTTCCACATTACCTGATCATAAAATTAAGATATTTGGACTTGATAGTAAAATAATAACTGGATTGGTTAAATATTGCAGATGTTTGTTCAGACAAAGTTAAGTTTAACTAGCACACCATGTAACATATCGGCTTCTCTGTCTTGACGGTGTCACTTGATGACCGATCATCATCTTGGTTTTTGTCCTGGTGCAGCTGCAGATATTTACTTCCTGTGCTCTTTGATCAGATTAAAGAATGCGCGGCGGAGGAGCTGGGGAAGGGCTACCTGGTGTCCTGCCTGGTGGATCACCGTGTCAACATCAGCGACTACCAGTGCAACCAGTACATCACCAAGATGACCACCATCGTCTTCAGCAACTACCGGCTGATCTGCGGCTTCATGAACAGTTGTCACGACGACATCGATGCGCTGCGCTGCGGCAGCATCAGCACCGGAGAGAAGGTGAGACACAAAAACAAAGTCTGCTGTTGCAGATAAATCCGTTCAGGTTTGACCTGACTCTGTCAATTCACGTCTAACCAGGTTAAGGCCCTGGTGCACCATGCTGGCTGCCACGAAGTCTTAACTGTATCTGTGATGTTTGTCAGCTCGATCTCCTCTGGACGTGTTAACCTGCTGCTGAACCAAGCTAAATCGCATAAGTCCGTTAAACATGCAGTTATTATGGGATATTACGTCGCCACAATTGGAACTCAACGCAAACTATTTGTCAGCGCAGTAAGTTTCATTATCAGGAACTTGTGACGCCGGCTCATTTCAGTGTGCCGGAGCGAAGGTGAGACTGACCATGTCTACTCTGACAGAGCTTGTTCCTTAACTGAAAAAAACACGCTGACAAAACCATTTTATGGAGTAAATGGAAACCCCACCCTACGTGGGATTGGTGAGGCTGTAATGTAAATAGTCATTATCTTCAAATTGAGGAGTGTTTGTTTTTTTCTTCTTCACATCAGCTGAATCATTGCATTTAATAGACACATTTGAAAGGTGATTATCGGTGTAATAGTTGCTGTTGACGCATTGATTGAGTGTCACGCTACAGTGTAGATACAAGATGGCTGCAGTAAGACATTAAAACCATTCTTTTGTTGACTTCAGTCATACAAGGACCCAACAAAATGTAAGGGGACGGTCAATGATTTTACACATCAAAGCGTGTTTCCAGGTGTCGGGGTTCTACTGCTACATGGAAACAGCTACATAAAGCCTTCGGTGTCTCCAGAGTGAGTCTGATGAATGTCCTTTAGTTTGAAATGGATAACAGTCTGTTGGTGTGGCGTTAGAAAGAAGTGAGCTGACCTCTGCAGCCCGCTGCTCAGCTACAGGCTACGTTAGCCGCTTCTAGCACAAAACACACGACTCTCTGAACGGAATAATGTTGAACCCTGTATGTGATGATGGAGGAGAGCCAAGAAACTTGTAGGAGGGATGGAGTAATGGTCCGGAGGGTGGGCTGAGGGGAGGAACCAGGGGAGCTGTCTGTTCATGTGTTCTGATTATGACAGAGCCCCCAGTGGTTCCTGTATCAAAAGAGAGAGAGATTGGGAGGGGAAATAAAGGGTTTGGCGGGGAAGGATGTGAATACGGAGTAGGGAACAGGTAAGGTGCACTTAAATACTTTTGTGTGAAATTGGGAATGTGTTTGAGGTGGGGTCTTTGTTCCCGAACCTAGTTATAAAACTTCACTATGAAGTGAAATACTAAATCTGTGGAGTTCTCTTTTCTAAGGGTCAGTTCACCCAAATATCAAAATAACTTGCTGTGCGTTCTACACAGAACAAGCTGTCGTCAGTTTTCATTCAGGGCTACTTTGCACAGAAGAAATGGTCCCAGTCAAACCTGTTGGCAGTGTGTTCTTACCCAAAGTAACAAGGACGTGGTTTTTGAGCCTCCTGAACCACTTCGCAACAAAAACATTTCTCAGAGCAGGCGGACAAACAGCCGCCGTGGTATAGCTTTTGAAACTAGACGCGCTGCAGTATCTTGAGACTGAAGAGGAATCATCATCATACCGCGTAGCAGGAGGACACCTGATACGTAATTTCACCCGCTGTAACTGTGACCTTTGCCCTCTGTGCAGGATATCCACTCTCAGGGCGAGGTGATCGCCTGCCTGGAGAAAGGTCTGGTGCGTGAGGCCGAGGGGCAGCCGGGGGCACACCCCTTCAAGGACGACTGTAAGAAGTCCATCATGAGGGTTGCTGAGCTCTCCTCGGACGACTTCCACCTGGACCGCTACCTCTACTTCTCCTGCCGCGAGGACCGAGAGCGCTTCTGTGAAAACGTGAGGATTTATTCGACAGTCTTGCGCACAGGCCATGAACAGCCTGGTGTTGAGGCCGTTTTTGTTTTTCTGAATCCAAGAAAGTGCTTCCTTCTCTGATTAACAGTTTCTTATCCTTTTTTTAATTTTTTTTTTAAACACTTATCTCCTGTGGTCCCTGTGTTCGTCAGGTGTTTTTTAAATTTATAGACAAGCCAGTTTTATCAGCTGTTACTTTTTTTTTTTTTTGGTCTTTAAATTTGCCCTCCGTTCGGTTTTCGGGGTTGAAAGCATTTTAAGTTAGACTTTCTGAAACCTGCAGTAGGTTTGCTGTGGTAGTTTGTGTCGCACCGATTACACGGGTTTATTAACCGGTGGAAAATGTCGTCAGCGTGGCCTCCCTCACTTGTGGATGGATAGATGGCCCTGAGCAAACCTCTGAAAACGCGGTGCCACCACATTATCGTAGAGGAGGCTCCTCATGATTAACATTCATGGCCTATTACCGCATGCTGTAGAGAATCAAGTATGTAAATGAGAATTAGTGGTGACATCATTTAAAGCAGCAGTTCATTGTGAGTTCAGCAGATGTTTGTGCAGTAAGTTGCAGTTGAGGGTTCCATTTCTAAATGATATTTTGTCGACTCTGAAAACGGCTGTGATGAAATACTGTCTGACTGAATCAGATTTTCAGGATCAATCATTCTTTTGAGATGACGTAACGTGATTATGAATGTTTGGCTGATGGAATAATGGAAGAGAGACATTTTCCAGTTAAAAGGAACATTTCTGCTGTTGATGCACTGTCTGTTTTTCATTTTCCAGACGCTGGCCGGGGAGGGGCGAGTTTACAAATGTCTCTTCAATCACAAGTTTGAGGAGGCGATGTCTGAGAGGGTGAGTGCTGCTGTCCACTTCGTATAGAAAGTTATTCCCCCCCCCCCATCTTCTTCAAGAGCTATAGCTTTGCATTTTTACTAAGTGCATCTGCAGATTGTGGAACATTTACTTGAGCATCTCCAAGGAAAGGTTTTGCCTTTTATTTTTATTTTTTTAAACGAGCTGTAACCCTGCTTTCACTTTAGATTCTCATGTTTGTGGTTGTGTAGACTAATGTAGAAAGAGTGACTCGTATAAGCTGAAGGTTTTATTGTCACAACATGGCTCACAATGACCAACCACTTAATTCGGACCTGTGTTGGAATGCTGACGGTGGTTGTGTCCTCAGTGCCGCGAGGCGTTGACCACCAGGCAGAAGCTGATCGCCCAGGACTACAAGGTGAGCTACTCGCTGGCCAAAGCCTGCAAGTCCGACCTGAGGAAGTACCACTGTAGCGCGGACTCCAGCATGCCCCGGGCCCGAGAAGCTCGCCTGTCCTATCTGCTGCTCTGCCTGGAGTCTGCTGTACACAGAGGTAAGCAGCTCCGCCTCAGGGGGGAACCTGTCGATCACTCTCACTGCGTCACACTCATTTATGTCCTCGGCTGAACTGTCGGTCTGCTCCTACTAGTAATTTATCGATG
The DNA here is from genome assembly GCA_036023855.1 of Gadopsis marmoratus. Taxonomy (NCBI): domain Eukaryota; kingdom Metazoa; phylum Chordata; class Actinopteri; order Centrarchiformes; family Percichthyidae; genus Gadopsis; species Gadopsis marmoratus. The sequence goes on from JAVQJF010004180.1 coordinate 16,747, forward strand.
CCTCAACTCCACAATGAACCTCCGACCCGTCAGTCAGTCTGAATCTAGAGTAAAACCTCCAGTAAGGTTCCTTTACTGCTTCTTGCAGCAGCCTAATTGTAGCAATAAGGCACCCAGGTTCCTGTCTCGTGATTTACTCATAAAAGAGAACTTTTTTTTGTCTTATTCTAAATTCGTTATTAAAGGAGAAAAAGATGAAGTATTTAAATTCAGGATGTTTTTCAAAATGATGCAGCAACATAATAAAAAAAACTCGGTCTAAGTTATGTTCTTTAAAATATTGTGTGTGTGTGTGTTTCAGGTCGTGTGGTCAGCGGGGAGTGTCAGGGTGAGATGATGGACTACAGGAGAATGCTGATGGAGGATTTCTCTCTAAGTCCGGAGATTGTGCTGCACTGTCGGAGCGAGATCGAGGGTCACTGCTCCGGTCTGCACCGCAAAGGACGAACGCTGCACTGCCTGATGAGGGTCGGCCGAGGAGACATGGGGGCCATCGACCCCAACTGTCAGCGGGCGGTGAGTTGGCATTAATATATGAGAATTAACCAAAACCAAGCAGCCATAACTGTTTATTTATTATAAGCCAGACGTATTTTATGGAAGTAAATATTCCCTATATCTTGCAAACAATGAATGTACCCTGGAGGCACTAGACAAGGCTGCCGTGTTACGCAGCACATTTTGCTGCATCACTGAGTTCTGGCTCTCATATTTGCATCTCTACAGATGCATAACGGATGACGTGCTGGGTTCAACGGGTCGAGTTTGTTCCACAGAAACGGTTTTCAGGAATAAATTAGCGGGACTGGAAAACAAATGACGACGATTCAGAAATGTTCAGGTTGTTTGAGTGAGTTTTGGGTGAAGTGGAAAGTGAGTCTCATTTTCTATTGTGGTGATTTGAGCGTCAATGTTCCATGATGACCCCTGAAGTCTTCTGGTGAGCGCTGTCTCCGATGAGCAGACATTGGAATGGCTGTTTTTCATTTTGATGTGTTTAAGTTTGCCATCTTTGTCTCGCAAGCCTGGAAAAGAAGGCAACATTGTTTAATTAGTATTCATGGCACAAATGACCCAGGTGAGGGGCCAGACTAAGAGCGATTCACAAGACCCTGATGAGACGACTGCAATCGGTTTGGCGCACCTCGCCCGGAATAGGGACACCGGGGCCCCTCCCTGGAGCCAAACCCGGAGGGGGAGCTGGACGGCGAGCGTCTGGTGGCCGAGCCTTGACCCATGGGGCCTGGTCGGGCACAGCCCGAAAAAACAACATGGAGTCGCCACCCTGTGGGCCCACCACCTGCAGGGATAGGCATCGGGGTCGGGTGCTATGTAAGCCAGGCGGCAGGCAAAGGCGGGGACCTGGGCGCCCCGATCCTCAG
>JAVQJF010004184.1:0-22763 GCA_036023855.1 Gadopsis marmoratus
TCTCCAGGGTAAAAGGAAACCCAGTACAGTGCAGTACATTTGCTTTACAATCCCCACAGTTTCTTGCTTGTTTAATGTAAGGAAAACATTTATCTTTTAGCTTTATCTAGCTAATGGTAGCTAAACTGTAACTACCTAACATTAATCTTCATCCCCAAACACTTGACACAATCTAATTCAGAAAGTCTGATGGTTAGAAAGTCAAGTATAGTAAACTAACTAGCTTATTTCCATGAACTAGCAAAAAGATTGCTAGAATCCCAGAAAAGGGAAATTGAGGATCACTGCAAAGTCTTCACACAAGTAGTGGTTGTTCTGTGTGATGTGTCCTTTGGGAATAGCCCTTTTACACATCTTGGCAAAGAAGCTGCTGCTTAACAATCTACAAGATGTTGTAATGACACCGTTTGTGTTACCAAGCTCTAGACTGTAGCTTGCAGTCGGGGAACCACAACCTTCAGCTACTCCTGAGGTGTCATGTGTGAGCTGGTAAACCTATAGAACAGAACAAACAGGTACAGTTATGTACATTTGAGACATTCACTTATAAATCTACCCACACATGCAGTATGTTAAACACATCGCAGAGTCCAGATGTATGATGCGTGCAGCATTTCTTCCAGCTCGTAGTCAGTGGGAACCCGTGTGTTGGCAAATACTTCCCCTCCAGCCGCCACTGGGCAATGGCAAAACTGCTGCAGCCAGCAGCTCCAGCCCTCTGGGTGGTAATCTGCTCTCTCACATCACTGACAACACACCTGCTGCTGCTTTGCAGAAATATCTCTGTAAGGCCTCCGAACATATGAACATACACCCACAACACAAACAAAAACTCCTTATTGGAGGTCAGTGAGCGGTGACAGTATAACTATTCCTCCGTTGCCATCTGATTCTCATTCATACAAGCCTGATTACCTCATGTAATTGCTCTCTTGCCATCTGAAAAGTTATTTTTAAACACCATGAATCGTCTCCTCTACTGTCCCTGAAGCAAGAATCTTTTAGCAGTTCTAAAATGGGAAAACAGGTGATGTCTCTCTCTCACATACTGCACTGAATGTGGGGAAGAGTGTTTCCCTCAAGGCACCAGAGCTACAGGATCTGTCCTCTTTACAGCAACAACTGCTCTTTTCACTTACAGTCACTGGTTCAGATTGTTCCTCCACGTTTCTCTGCAGGAACATGTCCACTGTGTTGCAATACTGCATTTGGTCAGTTTAGACTCATTCTACCCAGCTGGGGCTTCTTTGATGTTCATACATGCATAAAGAAATAGCTACATGAGCTTAAGTCCAAGACGAGAGGTTGCCCTCGTTTCATTTTTTATGCTCGGCGATGAGCAACTGGTCGTTATTGAGTGCCAATAATGAGCTTCTCCTGTACTTCTGCACTTTCTAAAGGTGGTGTATAATGGTTGCTTCATCTTGTTGGTACTCATTTCTTTCTTATTCCAGATGAACCGCTCTTTGATTCTCATCGTTGAAGACACCTGACAAACACTAAGCTAAAACGGCTTTACAGTCTGAATAAACTGGCCTAGTGTGAACATACCATAATGCTTAGCATATATGCTCTACTGGTGCTACAAGTCACTTGTGTGTACTGCTAATCCACATTATGCCTTTAAATGACCATGCTGGTGTGTTTGCAGGTGTTTGCTCCTTCACTACAAATTAGCTATAATCCATTCTACCTTTTCATGCTTCCTTTGTGGTTTTAGATTTATGAGCATATCTTGCCTACAGTCCCATACAGCCATTGATTTGCATTAGTTTTTTGTACAGACTCGATTAGCAGACTCTTGACACTTACTTGAGTTGTGTAATCCACTACAGTGTGTATTCATTTTTGTCAATGTTTCAATGGTTCCCGGAACAGCAGAAAATATACATTTAGATTTCTATAACAGCATGGTTTGGAAAATGTATAGCTATGATGGAAAATGTATTTGTTTATTTTTCTAAATGGGCTGAAATCATGATATGGGCCTTAAAGTTCATGGTGTTTGCAGCAGGTGAAGAGGTTTGACAGCGTGTTGGTCACCTGCCAGCTTGTGGTATCTTTGCACCATTTTAATGAGCCTGAGGTGCCTTTGGCTTTGCCCTGAAGGTAGTGGGGGTTCCAGACTGGCTGGACCAGATGTTGTGTAGAACTTGGCAAAATATAGGAAAGGTGCTTTGTTTGAATCCCCAGACTCGCTGCCAAAACCTTGGCAGGGGAAATGAATAGGAAGCGCTCGCTCCTCTGCAAGAACTACTGACTGAAGAACGTGTTTGTCCAGTCCGTCTCTTCTCTCTGTGTCAGATACCCCAAGTCCGTCCTGAAACAAAATCATTGTCCAGAATTTACATCATATTTCCCTCTCAAGCTCTATTTTGCTGATGCACTATAAAACATTTACTTTGGAAGATGAAAGAATCTTATGATAAAAGGGTCTACCTCTGATTTCCATCTGACTCAATCTCACCCTCATTTTCTCTTGTTTGAGTTTGCAGCCACAGTAACTTTTCTCTCCCCACCTGCATCTGCTTCCCTTTCACTCCCATTCTCTCAATTCTTCCCTTTGTTCCTTTTCATTTGTTCAAATGTTTTCCGTTTAATTGTTTGGTCTCTCATTCTCCTCTGTTCTTTCCCTTGTTGACTGTACCTGAGTTAAAGGCCCTAAAGCTGCTGTTATCTAATACTCAGCTGCTGCATGTGTACGCGGGTGTGTTTAGGAGTCATTGGGGTGCTTTTAGTTGTTTTATGGTCAGATATTTCATTTGAGCACCAAAATTCAAAATCTCCTTTCCCTCTGTCGTTTATTCTGTCTCTCTCTCTCTCTCTCTCTCTCTCGTGGTTGCTACTGTACTAGTCCCTCTCTTTCTGCCCAGAAAGCAGACCACCTCTGCCGCTCAGGCAGAGCAGCAATGCCTGGATCAGCATCTCGAAGTCTGCTGGTGTCACCACTAGCTGTACGGTTGGATGGTTTAAGATCTAGGAAATCCAAAGGAACTTAATGTAGCCGCTGGTGCATTTGTTGCTTCTAGATGTCCTAGTTGTTTGTTTTGATTTTTTGCACTTGAGCATATTTTATTTTGCACAATTGTCTGTATAAAACATTGTTTGCCTGGTTCAGCACATGGACTGATTTATTAGGCAGTTTTGCTGTGACTTCATGCTGTGCAGGTTGCTTAATCGCTGGGCCTTGCATCTAATTTTCAAGGGAGACACCGAACATAAACTTTACAGTCCCTCTGCTGCAACAATAGACGTTCTGCACTTCTACTGCATGCTTTCTGTGTTTCTTGTTGCATCAGAAAATGCAGCGGATGGTTAGTGTGATAAGCCCTGCAGCTTAAAGAATAATTGTCTGCACTAAGATCAGTCAGTGGAGCTGCCCTACAGACGAGATGTTAAAAGACGAACTGGGAGCAATTTTGTGTGGTATGTGAAAACAGTGCTATTCCCTGTACCGAAGAACCAAGTCATTATCATAAACAGAATTTTCAAAAAAAGGATGCTTAATGCTTTTAGTGAAAAGGATCTGTAAGCGGAGATGGCTCAATATAGAGTATTTCACAGAGACTGGAACAGGCAGCCTATGTTTTTTAACAACCGTCTCTCTGGACTGTCAGATGTTGTTTTTTATTTGGACTCGTTTTGCTGTAAAATAGATTCCAGATCCAGTCATGAGTGCAGGCAGCTTTTAATTCTGCTACATTACTGACCTACATGTACAAGTGTTAAAGGGAAACTCCAGGGAAATAAAAGACCAAGTGTTGTTACCTCCCCAAATACTACCACGATTTGGTTGCTTGGTGGTCAGTATTTGACTGAGTATTTGCACCTTCACTACAAATTAGCTATAGTGTTAAATTTTGTGTTAATCATTTTATAATGCTTGCTTTGCAGTTTTAGATTTTTGAACATATTTTGCCTACAGTTCCAGACAGCCTTTGGTTTTCATAAATGTTTTGGACAAACTCAATTGGCAGACTGACACTGACTTCAGTTGTGTAATCCATCACAGTCTGTTTCAGGAGTCTACTCATTGATTTTCAGAACAAACAGAAGTGAATGGAAGTCAGAGGCTGCATATCTCTAAAACACGCATGGTTTGGAAAATGGATACTACGATGTAAAATATATTTTGTTATTATACATCATACGTCTTGTTGGTCACTTGCTAGCTTGTGGTATCTTGAGGTGGCTTTGCCCTGAAGGTAGTGGGAATTCCAGACTGGCTGGACGGATGCATTCACATACCTTTACATACGGAATCAGTGTGACAAAAGAAAAAGCAGGACATACTGAAAAACAGAGAACTTTGTCAACCTATTTTCCAAAGGATTAAAGCACTGCAGGCACTGTAATAATCCAGATGGGTTTTTTTAATCTGTGCTACGTGTTGATCGGTCCTTCTATTTGCTTAGTTTTATTAAGCAAAGACCTTAAAGACAAAATGGAACACATGAAATGTGTTTGTTTCCGAAGGGGTTTTTGACTTGTACAGGATTCCACCCTTTAAAAAAAACCCACTTTTCTCTCCGACATCTCGGCTCCATCTGTGATGCAGACACGAGTGACATGTTCAGCGCAGCGAATCGATTATCTTTGTTAAAGGACACCACGACAGCTTTCAGGCACCGAGACAGAAAGACACCAAGTTGTTAGAATCTATTCAACTGTTTTCTTTCTTCTTCACTTAATATCGAATATAATATCAAAGACCAGGGTATGAATGGACACTGGATGCAGTCTAAAGAGAGAAACATGTTTAGGCCAAGTCAGGACCACTAGACCGTCAATGTCAAATGTCATCTTTGGGATCCGTTCAAAAAGTCATCAAAACAAGATTAATGGTAGAAATAGATCCAAGTTGTCATAAATCTTGTCATGTTCCTGGAACCAGTTGCTGAGTCTGTTTTTGAAATAGCTTACCAACAAACAGATGGGTGAAAGCATTAAAAAAAAATGTAATGTAAAGTTATTGCAGAATAACAAGTTTTCTCCCTGTAGCGGCCTCCTCCAGCTGCAGCATGGTGAATCAACTTTGACACCTCTGTCGATTGAAAAAGATTATGCCAAAGTGTGTTTGTGTGTGTAAGAGAATAGAGAGACTGACTGAAAACACAAACCTCATTGGTGGGTGTGCATGTAAGCCTTTGTCCCTGTATACAGTGTCAGTAGATGTAAAGAAATGAATAGCAGGAGGATGAGAGGGAGGGAAAGAGCCATCTATTTTCACATTTCTCCCCCATTAATGTTGACAGCTCTCAATCAACCTGCCATGAAGCCAACACTTGTGTCTTTCTGTGTTCTGTCACCTAGTTCCACTGTTTTATATCATGTAATATGTTATGTTAACGTCCAAACCTTCTCTTTTTCACCGACCCTGCAGGTTACCAGGCCCCTCCAGAGTACCTGCTGCAGGCAGCGGGGCCTCCAGGAGCCCGGGCTCATCAAACCTCAACCGTCGCAGCCAGAGCTTCAACAGCATCGACAAGAGCAAGCCTCTTCAGTATGCCAGTGGCAACGACAGAGGTACGGATGGCATATTACTGTGTGTAGTAACACACACTGTAACACTTTTAGAAGCCAAGACTGTGACTGAGTCAGAAAGATGGAGTTGGTACAAGTTGACAGCAGGTAGGGGCACCCATTTTACATTCTCCATCCCAACCACTTGGTGGCGCCACTGACTCAGACTGACGATCCGAGGGCTGCAGAGAAGCCCAGTCCCTCACTTCACCAATCTCAACCAGTCTGCTGAATCATCCCCAGTTCTTTATTCCAAGTGAGTTCTAATGGATGCCATTAAATGGGGGCAGCGGCAGACTTTCACAGCGTGGCAACAAGAGCCATTCGAGAGCCGACCAAAAGGGTAAATTCCGGCAGCTGCTCTGCCAAGCATGATGAAGCTAATGAGCGTGATTATATTTTAGAGAGAGAGGCTTTACAGTAGCTGAGAGTTAAGAGTGTACAGTAATGTATGTAACACAAAATTGATTATTCATAACTTATGGCCTCTTTCTGTTCAGCACACAGTGTTTTTATCAGTTGACACCTTTGCTATTGGCTCACTCACTATATTTATAATAGCTTTAATATGTCCTCTTGGCTCATTCAGAAGATTTATCAAAACCTATCCCATGGCTCACGGTCATTTTAATAATTAAAACCATTCCTGACGACCTTATGACATTATAATGACAAACCTTTGGATTTGGCTCACAATATATATTATCTAAAATGTTTTACAACTAATGAGATCTTGCTTTTAATCGATAAACCCTACAGGATTTAGTCTGTAGAGTTGAGAGAGGAGGAGAGATGAAGTTAGTGGCATCAGGTATCAGTAAAAAATACAAAGACTTTCTTTGTGAATCTGTATTTCTTGCTTGCTTTCAATCCTAAAAGTTCACGCAAAATGTGAAGTCAGCCTTCCGATTTCTCTCTGAAACTCAACGAGCGGTAGAGGGAGGGGATGTTGAGAGATGATGGATGGTCTACTTTTCTTTAAAGGGTGGATGCATCCTTTTCCAGACCATTCACACAGTGCAGTGGAGACCTGCCAGAAGACAACACCTTCAGGGTGCAGAGATAAGACACCAGGCGTTGGAGCTTCACTGCAAGCGAGATGAAACAGTCTAAAGTAACGAGGAATAAAAAGAAAAATCAATTGTGGGGAAATGTCAGCGATGCAGACAGAACCTTATGGGCAAAAGCAGGTAGCAGAGAGCAGGAGACAGAACCGGATACAGGAAATATCTGCCACCAGCCAATTTATACATCTTCTTGATGTATTACGGTTCACATTCTCTTGTTTAATCTTACATCCTATTATCTGTTTTTTTTCTCGTGGCTTTCCAGCTGTTATCTTTTCACATGTCAAATGTAATTTTTTTTTTTGCTCTAAACACATTATCAGATGTGAACAGATACAAAGATTGGAATGTTTGCAGTAAGTCGCGTCAGATTTGCTAAAAGCTGTGTCGCAATTCAGGGGCCGGGACGCGGCCTGCGAAGGCCACGGAAGCCGAACTGAGCGTTTGTTAAACGAGACGGCCTGGTCTACAGAGGACTTCCTACTCATGTCACCAGAGTGATAAAGCACCGCTCCTGTCGCTTAGCAACCTTGACAACTGCAGTTGAGGCTTCTTGGTTTTTTAATATTTGTATCTAGGGTTGGGCGATAAAACAATAATGATAATTATCACAGTTTTATGTTCCCCAATATAAATATAATAAATGTTGGATATAATTAAACCACCCATACACCATTAGGACACGCAGAAAGTAAGAAATTACACTACTTCAGGTTTGTGAAATGTTCCGCTGTTTGTCAGGTTCTCACAATAAAATATCATTTAAAACCGCAATTAACTTTCACTCAGAAGTAAAAATCAACCTTTGAACTTGAAAGAAATAGTGATCTGACATTTATCCTGATAAGGTTTCACAACATTTTTGGCCACATCTCCATATTTGTATCGTTAGCTGAGTCAGTTGAGACCCACTGTGCACATATCAGTGTAATCCTGCTCGTCTGCTGTTGACGGAACATTTGCAGACGCCATCTTCTCTTGCGCACAGTGAATCTTGGGAGAGCTTGGGCCGCGAAGGGTCCAGCCACTGAATCCTCCAAATTTGGGAAAAGAAGGCTGCATTTGAAGGAGCCGTTGAAATGGGACGACCTTGTAGCATCGCTGCGACACATTCAGCTTCAAGTGCAGCCTTCAAAGGATGCGGCCGCTGGACTGAGACACAGCTAAAGTGTAAACAAATAGGCTAAAAACACAAAGGTGGATGCAGATTTAAGTTCAATACTTCCTCAGTAATTCATACATGTTCTTCCGTCTTTACCAGATTTGTGTTGCAGTGCAGCTTGAAAGATGTTTTTGAAAATAGGTCCAGGTTAGATACATGGTTATAGTATCATGTTGTTTAGTGTATTCTGGCAGCTAAACACATACATATACATATGAGGAGTATAAATGGCTGTAGAAAGTAGGCCCTGCCCACTTCCTGGATGAATCCAAACGCAGATATTTTTGTGACATGAACAGATATAGATAGTAGCTTCATGTTACATCCCTAATGGTGATTCATGCTGTGTCCGGTCTGCAAGTAAAGGGGGCTGAAAGTCATGTGTGTGTTTGTTTCTTTGGATATATGCGTAAATGGCCTCATGGGGATACAGTGAACCCATTAGAGCGTTGTTGTGTTTCTGTGCTCACACACAGTGAAGCTCTGACCAAGGAGAACAGGGGCTCAAAGGGCACGAGCAGCATTGCATCATTCTTGTTGCCATGCAACTATCTAATTAACTTCAGCCTTCTAAATTGAAGCATCAAAAGGGCATGGGTTTTTGTTGTTGTTGTTGTTGTTGTTGTTGTTGTTGTTGTAAGAAAAGTTGGACTGGAAAGTTGGTGATTGCTCTGCTTGTTGTTGGGGATGAGGAGTGAGGCCGCTGACTTTCTCTAGAAAGGCGATCATTTATTATTTGTCTGACGTGATGTAATGGGGAGAGCATGCTGAAGTTGAGAAACAGTCATCTTAGAGTGTGAGACAATGCATCCAAAACGAGAGCTGCAGAGTTTATAACTGACCAGCAGACGGTAAGTGTTTGTCCATGCATCCCCTGTTGTCGCAAACAGCACGTCTGTCGGTAGCAGAGGGTCCGCCACCGCCCAGAAGAAGTGACATTTCATTCCTCAGCCGCTGAAAGAGTCTGTTGCCGTGGCAACGACAAGTCACTGCACGCTGAAAAGTGTGATGGCGCTGCCGAAACAGCCTCCGGGGTGGGGAAGGAGGAGCGGGCAGCAGGGGAGGGGGGGGGATCTCTAAAGACGGGGTTAATTGACTGGACACACACACATGCAGACAACAGAATCACACAGATGCTTGTAACCTCTTTCATTCATAAACTGCCTCGAGGGTCTCTGAATACGTGGGGGAGTACAGAGGACACACACACACTCAGACACATAAACTCACATCGCTCTCAGACGGCTGTCTAGACACACACACACAAAGACATCCAAAATAAAGGTGTTGCTTCTTTACACAAGCTGACTTGTGAGTTTGCATGCACACTTTTGTGCACGCTAGAATATTAAAAATGTTGCATGCGTAGATGTAGACACATGCATTCACATGTCCACTCATGTGCAATCAAATCTACACACACTGTCCCGTGCACACCAGTTCATCACTGGTCTTTTTTGGGGGGGTGGGCGATTTTGGTCAATTTCTTTGCTAATTTAATGAGAATCCAACTCGGTAAATAATTAACCTGCAATGCACAGATCTAATATATATAATTGTCGACTGTTGGCTGGCCGGTCGTCAAACCCTAATGTACACTTCTACATACACTCTAAGAGACACACAAACATGGCGCACACATAATCCACACACAGAGTCTTCAGAGTCAGAGGAAGATGAAGCGTTTCATTTGCCACACTTTCTCATTCAATAATCAAATGCAGCACAATTTAAAATAAAGTGTGCAGATACCTCACAACAGCTGTTGGCCACAAAGTGTTTGAGCAGCAGTGGTTTTACACCTGTTGATTGGCTGAGACTGATAATGCAGTCATAAAAATAGTAGTGCATTTTCTCTGGTGAAAAGATAGCAAATAATAATTGCTGTCTTGGATAAAGATTCTCTATATGCAGGTAAGTAAATGCCTTGCCATTATTAGTCATTTGTTTCACAGTTTTATACACCACAATGTGAAGAACAGTCTCTGTTTAAGCCTGACAAATTGCACTTTTCACTCTGTGTCTGACACAGTGTACTGAGGCGTTTTCAGGCTTGTTTTAAGGTTTTAGAGGATGCTGTTAGAAGTGTAAGCCGGTTAAAGTCTGAAGCTGACCCCCCCCAAGCCCCTCATCCGCCACCCTGGAGGGGCTTTAAACTGCCTCACAGCCAGACAGACATTCACTCTAATGGTGCGTAACGTCATGCTGTCACTCTGTCGCCTACCACTCTTTATATCTCACCCCGTCTTCTCTTTGTTTTCTGTATTTACCCTCCCTTTCCCTCCAAAGTGGCCTCAAACTCGTATCCAGAAGAAGTCCTGTGTGTGTGTAACAGAGAGGGAGAAGGCAGCCATCAACATCTGTAAAGGTTATCTATACTGACTAAACCTATATGGGACAGATGGACAGAAAATATTGCACAATTAATAGTTGAACTAAATATCGGTGAATGTCTGTTCTGTTCACCACCAGGAAGAGTTGAAGGTGCCCTGTGGAGATGTAGAGGTCAAACCTTTACAGGGTACCTTTAAAAGACACTTCCACCCAGTGTAATGTGCCTTGACTTTAGAGACTGAAAACCACTAGTGCTAATTACTCAACTCATACTCAGCGGATTATTTTAGCACCTTATGTCTACCAGAGAGGACAAACTCAATATTGTGGGTCTCTTCTCAAGCTAACGTACTGTAATTAGCTACTTGCAAACATGACACAGCATAGCGTTCTGATTTAGCCACATTCCAAAACACAAGTTGCATACTGTCTAAATGCTTTCTTAGCTTACAGCAAAGTCAGTCTAAAACTGACATTTGGATGTTTGACTCAGCTGCCAGTGACAAAGTGCCTGCTGCACACGTAGGCATACTGAGAGTCAGGATCCCACAGTTCATCCCCCCATTCATTCCTGCTGATGCCTCATGTCTGTATGCAGTTTCGTCTGCTCAAAGTCTCAGCTTTTCAGTTCAGCAGCTTATAAAAACTCAGTTCTTGGTTCTTTACCCTGTTTTAGTGCGTCACACCACACAGCAGCTTTTAGGCATGTTCCTGTTGTTTGCCAGCAGACTGAAGGAACAAGGAGGCGCCTTCGCACAATGCAAAGTCAGTGGAAAGCGAATCATTGTTTTCCCCTTTGGCGTGGGCGGGGCTTAATTGCGCTCTGCTTCTATGTTCGTTCATATGTAGATAAATGGCTAAACATAGATGACATGACAACTAGATATTCCCAGTAGCTATGAGTTGGTTAGCAGGAAACGTTTCGGAAATTTTGTTCTTGATGCGAGTCCCTCAAAGAGCAAGGGCTTTTTTCCAGAGCTTCCATTTTCTACCAATCACAGCGGGACAAATCCCTGGCTCAGTGGCAGATACCAATTTCACTGCACCCTCAATGGGGAAGACATTTTCTAGGTTGAGGTTGCAATGATCACTTTTTTTCAAAGTGGGAAAGCTCAGTTCTTTCTTGCTGCTACACACAGTATCTACATGCACAACACAAGAGAATTCAATACAGAGGAATTCTAGGAAAGGCAGAAAATCCCCAACGTAAAAAGTAGTGATGTTCAGGGAAGGTTCACCAAAACAGTCAATTAAAAATCCTCAAACTCCTTGAACATATTGATTGATCATCAAACACTGATGGTGCTGAACAGTGAATCTGGGGGTGGATGGTTCCTATCAGGAAGAAATTCTCCATCCATGTTTACATAGTTGGTGTGATCTCTTTTGTTGTCACGGCGACAACATGGTGGCCTGTCTCTTATAACCACTGTTATTCACCTGCAAATATGCTGTGACAGGCCTCTGCTGAAGTGTAAATCAGAGGCTGGAAGTTTGAACAGGAAGGTTCAGCACACTCCTTCGAGACAGCAGTGTAATATTAACAGTGGAATCTTTGCTTTTAACCCAACCTGCTGTTGGTATTCTGCCATTTGGGAATAAGCTCTTTTTTCATTTTTATTTTACACAACACTGAAATCCTCTGAAAGTTCCTCCCCTTTTCTGTTGCTTGACATTTGAGCTGAGTGTGTGTAAAACCTTAGAGGCTGAGTCGTCAGCTGTGTCTGATATCAAATAAATCCAGGAAGACTGAAGGTTTGCAATAATCAGAACTTGACTGTTTACTCCAAATGTATTAAGTTGTTGTATTAACTTACCTGTGTCAGAGTCACTACACTGAACAATACTACCTGTCTTACGTGAATAATTAACTAAATTAAAGCAAATTGCAGTAAAATTGCAGATTCATGCAATTTACACTGTACATGCACTGTACACTCTATATTTGAATGAACTCCATGTATTTAATGTTTCCAAAGTGGAAATGTCTCTAATGGCCAAAATATCATAGCACTGAACCTTTTCATCGAATCGATCAGTGACTCAGCTATTTGACTTGGAAATTTAACAGCTGGATCGTATTAGATGTTTTCATTTGCCAAATAAGCAATTTTAATAATGGATCCTTTCTGTTTCTGTCTCTTTTATTCCCTGGTTCAGAAGCTGTGAGGGCTATCCCAGCAGCAGGCGGGATGAATGGGAGCAGTGTTGGTGGGTCGGTTCCCACCAGCCTCAGCGGGCAGCAGCTGGCCTCTGCCATCCCTTCACCCACCGCCGGCAAGTCCTGGCGCAGCAAGTCCATGAACCTCAAGCACAGTGCCACTTCGTCCATGCTGGCAAGCCCTACGCACTCACCCTCCCCCAGCCATCCACCCCAGGCCCCCGAAGGCCTTCTGTCATATGGAAGCGATGGGTCAAAAGTAGGGTCAGCTGGTGGTGGGCCCCAGAGGTCCATGCTGGAGAAATTCCGCTTGATTAACCCTAGATCGGCTTCGCGAGCGTCGCCATCTGTGGCAGAGATGGCTCTGCAGGAGGAGGATGACCTGTCAGAGTATGGTGAGGATGGATTGACGCCCACGGGGTCGGTGTGCAGCAGCGTCAGTAGCAGTGCTACAGCCAAGCAAATGCCTACCAAGACATCCGCATCATCCCTAACTGCACCAAGCAAGTCTTCATCTTCCCCCTCCTCTTCATTTTCAAAAGCGTCTGCCAATGGTAGCAGGTCCATGGCCCCGTCCAAAGATAAGGAGGACAAAAGCAAGTCAGGGAAATCTTCTAAGGACAGCTCTCCACCCAAAGAGGAGCGCGAGTCGTATGCTGACCCCACCAAGAAGACCTCCAAAATTGCCAGCCTCATCCCCAAGGGAGGGAAGCCAGCATCTGGAAAGAAAGATGGCGGCGGATCCTCTGCGTCCAGTGGCATCCCTAAGCCAGGACTTAAAGCTCCCTCCACCACGACATCCAAGCCTCAGACTCAGTCGCAGAGCCAAAGCCAGGCGGCCTTAAACAGCAGCGGCAACATGCGGGGTGGAGAAGGGGAGAGAGCCAAGCTGACGAAAGGAGGGCAGGGTGGGAGTTTCTACATACAGCGCTCCATTGGGGGCCCAGAGGGCAAAAGGACTAACATGACCTCCTCCACCAGCACCTCAGCCCTGTCTGGGTCCAGTGGGATGCTGGGAGGAGGAGGGGGTGGAGGAGGTGGAGCACTTGGAGGGAACGGAGTAGTTCAGCTTCCTCAGCAGCAGCAACACAACCACCCCAACACTGCCACTGTGGCCCCCTTCATGTACAGGTGAGGTGTGTGAGTGTGTGCGCACTACAATCCTTAGGATTCAAACTAAATGAGCAAAGCTGTTTATTTCCCCATTTCCCCCCATTTTTCCTTAAGTCATACCTGCACACAGTGTTTTCACTCACACACACCCTGTGGAATCCAGGAGCACTCAGCTGCCGCTCTCACCTCCACATCTCTTCACGGTCATTACAGAACAAATTAGCATCCGCTGCCTGCCGCTTGCCACTTGCCAAAGCCTATTATTTAACTGTCTGGGTTTCATCTTTGATGTGAGCATCCAGACATTGGCAGAGTTCTTTCCCTCCTCTTCATTCAACCAGTGTTGTTATGATGCATGCAGCTGACAAGTGGTTCCCTGACGTTTCTGCCATCAGAGGTGCAGGAAGTGGGTAAATCCGCCCAGCAGGGACGATTTTCTCTCACAACAGCAGAGGTAATCCAGTGGGAAAAAAATGGAGGAGCTGCCAAAGTCTCTGAGACGCCTTTGTGCTCTGAGAGAAAGAGAGTTAGGAATCCCATTAGACAAGACTTAATCCTTCACCCCTTCTCCCCCTCTCTCGACTTCCTCCTCCGTTGTGCACAGTCAGCCCCGCCACATTCAGCATTAGCATTACTTTAATCCCACACATTTAGCAAGTTGAAGCCGCTGCGGCTATCTGTCCCGGTCAGATAGTGAGGGGATAGTCAGTTCTGAAGGGAACCAGAACTGAAGCTGTAAGAGCACAGACAGCCTGCTCAGTGAGCAAAAAGGGAAGTGAAGAACAGAGTGTAGAAGCTGTACCATCTGTGATGTCACCCACAGCTTTCTGAAGGAACAGTTTGGGCTTGAGTTTTATACCACTTGCTGTCCTTTATCATCAGTATTTGGGGCCAATTTAACCAATTTTACATTTGGACAAGTTGTCTTACTCACCAGGTATTAACAATAATGTCTGATTATTGATATTTCAGACTCTGCAGTATTTGGCATGAGTTGGCCAGCAGAGTCAGTGGACAGTCGGGCTGTTAGAGGCTTCACTGTCTTTGCTGATACGACTCGGTCACCACAGAAAGTGACACAGTCCTTACATGATGAGTAGGTGTTATAGGGGGCTAACAGTCACGATCCACGACATTCAGGTTCACCAAAGTTGTGCCCACAAATGGATTTGTGCAGATTTACTTCAGATTCAGACTTTATTGCATTGAAATTAACTAATTAATTTCATTACATTTGGGATATCCTATAATAATCAAGGAAAGGAGCCCATATGTGGTCACATATACCAATTATATGTCTAGACCAGCATGTCAGATATTCCATGGGTATAAGGTTGAGTATTACCTTTCACCATTCTAAGATTGTTGGTGGCTTATTAGAAAAGCATTTTAAATTTTGCAGTTTAAAATGCTTTTTTTTCCTGCACATTAAATAATACAAACACTAAACCAAAGAGGGTAAGGCCCCTGCTTGTGTTAGCAGGTCTGTCTTGCCTTTGAAGGACAGTGCAGATTCCTGCCACCCCTCTGTGCCAATATATTTCCATGTGAGCATATTTCTGTAGCCTCCGTCATCGTCTTCCTTTTCTCTCGCTATAAATGTTCTTCCTCAAAAGCAAACCTCACCCGCAGCCACCAGCATGCAGACAGGAAGCGTACAGGCCTCCTGCCGTGCTGCAATTTACCATCATTTTCAGCCCAATTAGGCATCTTTGTTTTGTTCGCTTTCTCTTTCCTCCCCCCCCCTATAAGTTGTTGCCTCTGTCAAGTTTAATATACCAGTGTGGTTGTAGGGCTTTGCTGCAGTTAGTGCGCAGGCTTGATGTGTGTCTGCTCCCCACAGTTTGCAATGTCAACAGGCGCAATGCAAAGGAGGGAAGATTCTGGCTGTTGTTCTACATCAAACACTAAAACCTGTCAGTTGCTGCTCTTTCTAACCCTTAAATTTCACCATCAGCACTGTACCATTTTAGCTACTCCACAGACCATAATAGGTTTATGCAATAATCCTTTTGTTTGTTTCGTTTTTCAAATAATATACACAGAGTCTACAAAGTCTCCATTCATTTTAACTGCTACGTTTTCAAGGTTGGGAATATGCTTGAATTTGAATATATATATATATATTTATATATATTCAACATCATCTGGTGTTTCATCATCGACACAATCATGTAAAGCAAAAATCTTTAATATTTTAAATGAAATGATCACATTCTCATATTTCTTTGTTGTCTCCTGGCATTTATAGTAACAATGATGATAAAGGCTTTGAGAGTCTGGACATTGTTAGTTTATGTACCTTGAAAGTGCTTGAAAAGTGTATTTTACTCTTGAAAAGCTGTATGATCCCTAAACCACACAGCCACACATCGACAATACAAAAGTGCTTATTGGATATTACAGACATCTCAAAAATAAATGAATTGGCAATATAGTAAAATTAATTACAACGTAAGTAAAATTAATTTGAAATAAATATTTTGCTGCAAAGGATAAAGTAGAACAAAAAAATCAAAGCAACTGAGCGATAGGATAGCTTGAACCACAACAGATGATACATTTTTGATGTGAATGCAGTTTTTTACGTCATAATAACCTGAAACCAAATGGTGCTATTTCAGTGGGAAGGTTACGATTATGTTAAAATCATCTTAAATAGTTTTGTTTTGAAGGAGGGAAGCAGGTTCTGGTTAAAAATGCTAACATGTCGACTGTTCCCTTGTGCCTTCAGGACGTTCTCAGAAAATGACTGCACCATGGTGGTCCCAGCCGACCCCTGCCTCAGCCCCACCAAGGGAGAGCTGGTCTACAGCAAGACAGCCAAACAGTGCCTGGAGGAGATATCAGGTACAGCAGGTCAACACACACTGTTGTGGACTTTTTTCGTGTGGGTGTGTGACTGCGCGCATGTCTCTGTGCATTAACAGTTGTCTCTCTTAATATTTGTCATATAGGAATTTAACCTTTTGTCTGCTGCTGAGCATCTATTTTTAGCCAATGTTGACCCGACTGCTGCTGCAACGCTGAACTACATGTGGGAGGGATTGTTCAGACAATGCGTTCAGCCTCTTTAGGAAACAGAACAATTGGTTTAGCTTACATTAAGACTGTTGTATTGCATTATGGATTAGCTGTTGTACCGAACGTTTGAGAAAGAGGATAGCTGCAGGATGGGATAGCACACTGTACTGGCGTGGTGCTCTTGTTGCCTGAGTGTGTCTGTGTTTACTGGGGGGATCCACAGGCTGTAACATCACCTGTTGCACTCCCAGCACTGCACCACCACCAGTCACATGACACATCATTCACATCATCGTTTGTTGTTTCCAGCCTTTTGCAAAGTGTAATTTGACATTTGATTGGGGAGGGGGGGGGGTGTTATCCAAAGCTCCTACAGTTGAGAGAATTAAAATGGAGATCCAGATGGAGGAATGGATGGATTCACACATCAAACTCAAACCCCCCCCCCAGACCCCCTAATCCCTACCCACCTCCACTCCATTTGCACGTTCACATGGAGGGTCTGCCACATGAAGTGCCATCCCAAACTGTCTGTACAAACAAACTGCTCAAGACATTCAGCATTGTCATACTGCTTACATTGTATTCAGGATCAAATGTACCCCTCTTTAGTCTAGAGAAACCATAGATGTGTTCATTTGATTTTATAGAATGTTGCAAAGACCAAGCAGCTTATATACATCAGAGTGCAAAGACCATGGCAACAGTTGCCACTTCTGAAGGATGCTGATACGAAGCCATGGTTACAAAATGTTCCTGTTTCCGTGGGAGAGACGGAACTTTCCACAAAACCCATCCATATAGTCTGGCTTTTATGTACTGTTTTATAATTTTATGGTTTTATTTACTATCGTCATACATCATAATACTATTTTACTATAATATATTTATTTTGTATAGTGTTTCCTGATTTTATTCTAGGCTATTTCTATTTCTTGTATTACCTTTTGGTTTTACAGATTAGTGTCTAAATCCACTTTTAACTTCCCACATTTTGTTTGTAAAGAACTTTGAATTGCATTTGGTTTGTTTGAAAGGTGCTATAGATCCCATTTTGATTGATCGATTGACTGTACGCTACACTTCAATGAGGGGATCTTCATTCAGCTGATGGAGTGGGAATGGGGAGGGTCCGGTTTGGGAAAGGCCCATGAACTACAATGGAGCTACAAAGAGTTTTAAGCCTTAAAGCAACAGAAACATTGGTTGAGTAAAGATGGTTGTTTTGAGAATAGGAGGCTGAAATCACTCTGTATTTTGTACATTTTTAAATTGAGTTGGTGATCCTATTCAACTATGACCACCGTAATACCTGCGCAATGAAAAGCTGATGGTTAAAATGAAATTGTTTGTTTGGAAAGAGGGAAGGCCGCCAATGTCTTTATTGTCCTTTAATGACAGTCAGCGGACATCTGTGCAGTTGGGCTCCCGCAGCTGGAGAGGTCAGGATCGAGGGACATTTCACCAGTTTGAAGGAGTTTTCTAACCACAAGCTGAAATTCCTGACAAGGAGCGGGATGAGAGGTTAAACCAAGCGGCACGCAACACAAACTGCTGGCACACACAAATCCAATTACTTCTACTGGATTTTGTCAGATGCAAATGAAGACTTTAGTGTAACTGCATGCGTCCCATTTTACATTAGTGGTCTTTGTGTTGATTATATTCATCAGACACATCTGTAGGAAACATTGTCAGGTTTGTTTAAGGTGCTAAACCTTTTGCCACTGATCAGTTACTGATGAGCCTTCCAAAATTTCTGTAAATGTTTTGGATGTTACATTTTAAGAGGAAATGCCACTTGATGCAGATGGTGTGCATCTTAAATTGGAATGGACCTCTAATAACAGAAATAACAGCGGTCAACGTGGATGATAAATCAAACAAACTGCTAACTCGATGAAAAGTGAGACGTCAAGTTCAAACTGCCCACAAAGCCTGTGATTACAGGTTTGGGGATGTTGGCTCGCAGTGACATTCCAGACATTTGGCTTTGGTCACAGCTTTTCCGAAAGCCCATCATTTGAAGGACAAAATTAGACTGCAGCGCCGACCATTCCCTTTGTTTGGGGTTCATTTCAAACACTTGCTTTTTGTTGTCACACATTTCATGGTCGTTTCACATCCTTGTCTAAAAGGAGGGTCAAAACTCTGAGGGGGACATCCGAACGTAGACGTACTGCAGATACCACATGACCTGCCTGCTGCTGTCACATAGAGGGGTGAACCAGTGTCAGTAGTGACAATATCCAAACATCAAGCAGCACAACTATATACGATCTTTATTCACGTGTTGATTTCAGCATTTCTAACACTGAAAGTAAAAACAACTGCGCTCTGAAGTCATTTTATTGATTTTTATCTGCCTGTTCATTTTTGAGCAATAATTGCACAAAACATTTTAGGCAACTGAGTAGCTGCAGACTAATGTCAATGTTCGTTCAAAGTCTTGAAAGTTTGGAAAACGCTTAATGTTTACCGTTAGATTTTCAAGGTTACTATAAAATACTATACATATTCTCAAAAATGTCACTCATGTAAACCCAAAATCTTTTAACATTTGACATCATATCTCCGGGTATTTATAGTAACAATTTAGATGTGGTGATAAAGGCTTCGAGAGATGTTTTAGGTACCTTGAAAGTGGACTCTTAAAAAGCTGTATGAACCCTGTAATACGCAGACGGTCATTCACAGTGTAAACACACGATTAGGACCATTTTCATTCTGGTTTTCTGAGGCTTCCGGTCTCTGTAGCTTTCGGTAAGTGGGGTTAAAACGTGTGGAAGGTAGCTGTGACTAATAACAACAGGGCTAATAAAGCCTGCACTGACTGATGGGGATATGTTGGCTCTGTGGTCTCAGTGTTGATGCATGATAAACTGCGGGCTCGCTGTTTCAGCTCCTCGAGATAGCGTTTAATTAAGTCCGGCCGGCCAGCATGGCGCAAGCTTACAGGTGCACTGTCACACTGCGAGGGGAAGATGGAGAGACAGAGCGAGAGAGGGAGGAGAGATGAGGGCTGGGAAGAGGAGCGAAGTGAACAGAAAGTGAGAGAACGAGAGGGATTAAGAGAAAGAGAGGGTGGTAAACACAGAAGGAGAGCTGAGAGAGAGAGAGAGAGAGAGAGAGAGAGAGAGAGAGAGAGCGAGAGAGAGAGAGAGAGAGCGAGAGAGAGTGCTGCAGGCTGGAATGAACAAGCAGACCGAGAGCTATGTGAGCCTGTTCGCCGGCTTCACAGCATGTTCATTCTGAGGAGAGAGGGAGCGTCAGCGAGTCGGAGGGGAGGCAGGAGAAGTGTGGCAGCGAGGTGGTAATTAAAGCAGAGACCGAAGGTGGAGGGAGAAAGATAAGAGTGAATGGAGAGAGACTGGCGTTGAATAAGGGGAGAAGATAAAGGGAGTGTGAGCGCAGAAAGGCAGAGGGAGTGTGTTAGTGAGGGAAGGGAGATGTAGCGACTCGTTCATCCACGCCCCGGACTGTGGTGGAGGAAGAGAAAGGAAGCCAAGGAGACAGAGAGAAAGCAGGAGGACAGGAGACAGAATGGAAGGACAAAGTGTTTGTCTGGCTCTGCGTCTGACCATGAGTATGGGCTGGCTCAAGGATGGATCTGGATTCTACATACACACCTGAGAGGGAGGTTTTCTCTCCGCTCTTCGCCCTGTGCTCGCTTTCCCTGCAACCCTCTGAAGCCTGGACCTCAGTCGGGAGGCGTGGGACGTGGGCACACGTCTCTCTGCCTCCCCTGTCCTCAGGTTCTGCCTTCCCTCCATCTGCTCTCTCAGTGACAGTGCAGCCAAGATGTGGAACAGAGGTAGATCCACTTGCATGTATAGTTTTGCTCACTGAGCCACCAGAGGCAGAAAGGTAAGCTGAAAAAAGGGAGGGGGGGCTGTGAGCGAAGATGAAGAGAGGAGCAGAGTTCTCTGTGTACCAGGGGGGCAGCCCAGCTCGGCGGCCTCCCCAGCCTCTCCCCGACAACCTCAACCTGCGGATCAAGCAGCGCTCGCTCACAAACCTGACCCTACTCAGCGACGGTGAGCAGCGGGTTTACTCCTTCGAGCTCGACGAGCCGTCACCTCATCTGCCGCAACCTCCGAACTCTTCGTTGTACTCGTCCTCCACACAGCGAGCAGGAGGCAGCCTGCAGGGCAGCCCCAGGAAGGAGGCAGCCACGAGGGGCGGAGGGGTGCGGGGCACCAGAGCCCGATCCCTGTCACTGTCCCTCACCAAGGTGCTCTCTCAGTCTGAACACTCCCTCATCCCGGTGCCTTGGCGATGCTCGGGCGCAGGCGGGCGGCCCCAGCGGGCGTCATACAGCGGCCACCCACGGACTGAGCCAGTGCGGACGTCCAGGGAGGAGACGGGGACAGATGAAGAGGGACGTTCAGATGAGGAGCCAGCGGCAGGCAGGGCTGGTGGGAAGCGGGGGGGCAAGGAGAAAGACGGCGGGTATTGGGCAGAGGAGGAGGTTTCAGGGGGAGGTCCTCGCGAGGGAACAGCTCAGCTGGATAAGGAGGTGATCCTCACCATGCTGGGTGACCTGGAGCAGGTGCTGCACGCACCACCTCGCCCACGTAAGTCAGCACAGTCAGCAAAGTCCAGGGGAAGGCTTTACATACTATAGACACCAATAATTTGTGGATCACAGTCCTTCAACATGACAGGATTGCTAACACCGCAAACTGGAAACTTTGCACAGTAGAATTATGTTAATGAAAAGTAACTACGTTTTGGTTAGTTTGGTTAAAAATGCAAACATGAGCAGCAGCACATGAGAAGGTCAGAGCAGAAAAAGCCTTCAATGAGCCGGTTCTTTTCTTAATCCTCGTGAAGGGGAAACTTATTTTATCAGAGCTTGCTATTAGCATTTTAAAAAATTACATAAAAGAAATGTGTGAGACAAGGCACACACACATACACTCCCTCATCTAATTCATACACACACACACACAGATGTTGTCAATGCATCCTCAACCACAACATTTACACATGCAGAAGCAGTAGTTTGAATTCATGAACAGGCAGATAGCAAGATCTTGTTTTACATCGTTTCTGTCACTTGCATCCGCACGCTGTCATAGTCTGCAAATGTGTGGGTGTGTGTAGAGGTGTGTGGGTGTGTGTGTTGTCCAACCTATACTAACAGGTACCCTGCTATATCCCAAGCTAGTCCACGTCTAGCTTGGGATATAGCCTGGCGTGGACTATGCGTTGTGCTTTCGGAAATTTGAGGAAAATGACATGGAGGGGGGGGATCTTCAGTTGCTAAGATGGACCCCCCCCACACACCCCCATAGTTGTGACAGTGGAGACGATTGTGACTGTCGATGGAGCAAACTGCAGAGCACAGCACAGCGGGCTTTGGGAATGAGCAGATTGCTGATTTCCTTTAAGCAGGTTGAGGCATGATGCAGCATAAAGAAGAAATACCTTAGAGTAATATAGAGGGCGGAAAACCAACACCTCTCCCACTGAAACAGCACAGCTTTTATTAGTTGCACGTCCCTCACTGCCTGTGAGTCACACAGCCAACGTGATCAATAGCTTATTATTACACCGTTTTGTGTGTGTGTGTGTGTGCGTGCATACAGGTGTTTCATGCTCTTTCTTTGCCTGCATGCATGCCTTCGTATGTGTGTTAGAGATCTATCCAGATAGTTGCAAATCCATTTACATCTTTAAAGAACTCTTTTCATCCTGTCAAAGTCGGCTTTCAGAGCATCCAGCTGCCGTTGTGGCAGTTTGTGCTTTTAGCCTTGGGGAGTATTCGCTGATACGAATTAACAAGCTCTCAGTGTGCTGCAACGCCTGTTAGGAAACACATTCAGAAACAGGCCTATAAAACAGCGTGTGGATTCATCTCTCTCTCTGTGTGTGTGTGTGATACACCAGTGACTGACAGCCAAAGCTTAATTAAAGCTCATTTGTGACAAAGTGCACCAAGAAGGGCAGAGCTAGCTTATGTCTTGTGTGTTTATCTGTGCGTGAGCATGTGTGTTGTAATTAGATGACTGGGATGGCACCATAACAGTATTCAGTTGGAGCGAGGGGCCTCAGTACCAGCTAACATGCAGAGAGCGAGTGTACTGGTACTAAAGAGTGTGTGTGTGTGTGAATGAATAACCAGTTTCATAAATGACGATCAACTTAACAATAATTCGGGTCTGTGCCATCATGATGCTGTATGTTGAGGACTACAAATAGATTGCCCAAGCTATCCCATGTGAGAAGACCACAAAGTGTTCTATGGTGTGTGTACGTATCAACTGCATCTCAGGCCGCATTTGTTCTGCACCCAGTGTGTGACAGGATGGGGGGGGGGGGGGGGGGGGGGGGGGGGGGGGGGGGGGGGGGGGGGGGGGGGGGGGGGGGGGGG